>VYZV01045369.1:139524-170973 GCA_013401275.1 Pandion haliaetus
GGCGCGCCGCGGACGGGGACGGTGGCGCCCGGGGCCGGGCGGTGCGGGCAGTGAGCGGCAGCGGGCGGGCAGGCCGGGTGCTGACCCAGCCCCGTCCGGAGTATGGGCTCATCCTTCCCAGACCGAAGCACGCTCTGCAGAAATTCCTAAAGAAGCGTCCCTGCTGCTGCCCTCCCCCTCAGCCCAAACACCGTCACCCCAAAAGGCTCAATTTCGTCTTAAATTATTCAACATCAGAAATAGCATACGGGAAAATGCACGTTGTATCAGCAATGGCACGGACAGGGGTTTGAGACCTCTCTGCCTGGTGGTGTGTTAAAAATGCTGGGTTTTTTCCCTAGCTTTTCTTTGAACCACACCTTTCCGATGCTCCAGTGGCAATCCATACGGCAAGGCGTCCTGGAAGGTGTGGAGATTTCAAGAGCTAACATTAGCCACAGAGTATCTGTGCCCGCCTTGTCAGGGTCAGAAAGCACAAAGTGTGGCTTTTTCAGCAGAGAAATACCATGTGCTTTGAACAAAAGAGCCGGGTTGAGGATTGTCTGTGCCATCCTGTCTCTCAGATGTCTTGCTGAGAGCTGCTGGTCTTTCTTTTCCTCATTATTTACCAGCAGCATCTGTAATTATTAAAAAAAAAATATAAATTCTCCATGGTGTCACACTTATGGCTCCCCATTTTGCATTCAGAGCGCAGGAGCAGTTTGAGCTGTGGTAATGAGGCTGGTTGGCCATCCCCAGCCCAGCTGGGGTGAGTGGCAGAGCCTGGCGTAGCCGGCTGGCACGTTTCAGGGACATTATGAACTCAGGTGATTGCCAGACTCAGAGGTGAAGTTACAGAGGGGCCTCATCTGACTTCACTCATGCAGCATTTCATTAAAGGACTTTGCACCCATCAAAATGATGGAGCATAGGCCAGCGTGTTGGCTCTGCAGGCTAATTAGTCTCTCAGACCTTCTGCTCCTCTGGAAGTCCCACCCCGGCTGGGCAGGATGGGGCTTTGTGTTGCTCGTGTCGAGTGGCCAGGTTCCACATCTGTGGTGCTGGTATTTCACTGGTCTGCGGGGCTCTCATTTGGCCTATAAACCACAAACATCTGCTGGGGTTATGGTCGGCTTGTTGGCTGATTTCAGCAGGGGTGGTGACCTGCTGTACTATTCGATCAGTTCTGGAAGAGCAAACTGGATGTAATGCAGAGGAGTTTGAGAGAGCAGGAAAAGCGCTCAGCCAGTCAAAAATTAAAACTAGGTAAAAAAAAAAAAGAGCTGTGGAAATGCTAAAATGCTGCAGCTTAATAGCCTAGGCAAAGTGCATGCTTGTGCCCAGTGTCCTTGGCATTTCCCACACATTCTCTCCCTTGATGGCTAGATAGGCTAGATATTATTTTTTAAACCATGCTGACAATTGAGCATGTTACTTTATCAACCCAATATGATAAACAAAAATCTAGAGTCACTTAAAAGGAAGTAAATTATGAGAAGAAAATGTGCCTCATGCCTACACTGATAAAATACCCTTAATTTGATTTAGTTGGGAAATAGTTTATTTTAAAGTGATATAATAGCAATCAATTCGCCATAATAGCCCAGATCACAATGACTTCTTCTGCTATTAATGCAGATGTCATGTACATCTCAGAGAAATGTCACCATAGTTCGGCACGCTGAAGAACGATGTATAAAAGACTAACTCTTCTCGATCACAGCGGTGTCGGTTGGAAGATTTTCACCCACCCTTCCCTCTAGTTACTTTGGATTGACACAGATGGAGATGAAGGCAGGACTGGACTGTCAAATCTCTCAGCATTTGTCCTCATTTCTTTAAAAATGAAGTCCCGGCCACTGCTCTGATTCGCCTCTCTCCTGTGCCAGGGTAGATCAGGACTGATTCTGGAGGAATTGATGGATTTGCACTAGCTGACAACAGATCTGGCCTTTCTTAAGTGAAACATGCATAGTTCTTTCCATGTAAATTTGCTTTAGATGCAGGAGTTTGGGTGAAGAACTGTCAAAGCAACTTATCCCGCCAGTTATTCTATAGTCTCACTGAGCATTTATTTCCAGGGCAAGCAGGGCAGTACATGCTGAGAAGGAGCGATGGAGCACAACTCAGTGTAAATAATACGTTAGGCCTGATCTGGACCCATTTCTGCTGGCAAAACATACTCTTTGTTCAGGAACTTCGTCCAGTTGGGACTTCCAACAAATGGAAGTATTTTATAGTGCAACCTTGTAAACTACTTAGGGATTTCGAAAGTAAATAAATACAAGCAAAGATGCTGTTGCTGTTCCTCAATGCCTGGTAATTTCCCATGAGCATGGACGGCTGAAGAAAGATCTCTTTTCTTGTGGTTACATACTCTGCCATTTTGGGGATGTCGCTCACTGGACTGCATTATGAAAAACATTTAATGAATCTCCCCTTGTGTGTGCATTCCTGAAGAAAGCCATAGCAGACCAGATTGCAGCTCATGGCAACCTAACTACTTCTTGAGCCCATGCTCATCCTTAAGTCTCCCCAAAAATGCATATGAATGCCCAATCCCCTTGGGAGCCCTTGAAAAGCCCAGGCGGGGTAACTGCTGGCACGTGTCCCCCTTCAGAAGAACCGGGGCTGGACAGGAGCAAGGTGAGGAGACTTCTATAAAAAATGGTCTACAAACTCGTGAACTTAATGGAGGGTGAAAAACAAGATATTTTTTTTTAGTCAACCATTGTAAGTATTAGACTAGGGAATAAAACTTTCCATTAAATTCTATATGGTGGGAAGGTTATTGCTTTCTATTGAATTCTCCTGGATTTTCCTGTGAGAGCAAATGTGTCTGACTGATAGCGTGTGGCTATCAGACACAAGGAAAATTATCTAATTTATAGCCAGTATTGAGAAAGCTACCAGAAGCAGAATAAAATAGTTCTCCATATGGTACCGTAAAGCTTCCAAAAATTATAGTTAAAGAAAACAACAATGCTTATAGGGAAATTCTCCTTTTGTGTATCAAGTAAGGGGTTACAGCAACAAGGCTGGTAAAGACTCACAAGAAGGAACAATGTCTTTGATTATCTTATATAAATTTATAGCTTTTATGTACAGGATTACAAGTATTAGATGCATCTTTGTGCTAACAGGGCTCATGTTTTGAAGTACAAGAAAACTCTACAGTTACATTCTGTGGAGGCTTCCACAGTTTGCCAAATGGAAAAACATTTGGAGGTTTGGAAAAATCTTGCACATAAATTACTAAAGGCACGAAGCGCCTGAAAGATGGATGAAATCAGAAGCCAAGGAAAAGCAGTGTGTGTGCCAAGGAACAAAAAAAAACATGTAATGATTTCTTTTAATGACTCTCCTGCAAAATGGAGAGCAAGCTTCCAGGGCATGTCATATTCTCATAAAAGCAGCTTGCCTGGGTGATGAGAAATACCCTGTAAGTGGTCAGACCAAGACCCAATTTTTCATCCTTTCTGCACGTAGCTCTCCATTGATTATGTTAAGTGCTACCCACTGGTTAAAAACACAGCAAGCTCATTGTCTCTGCCTGTGGCAAAGGGCAGCTACACACTTGCTAATTTCCTGATTTATGACACCCTATAGAAGGAATTGAAAGTGGACACATGGCGGGGGGCGGGGGGAACGACACGACACCATTAAAACAGAGGGAGATCAGGAAGTTTGTGATAAAGAAAAGGCAGGCTCTCATCTGACATGTAATCTCTCTTTTGGCTTGAAGTAAACCTGCTCCTTCAAGGCTATGCCATCAACAGGGCCTGGCTCAAGTTTCACCACTAAATCTAAGTCAACAATCTCTAATCTGGACACTGGGCTCAGGATCCAGGCTCAAGTTGCAGTTGGAAGCAGACAACAGGGACACGGGGAGGTAGGAGCCAGGGGGGAGTGGGGAAAGGAGGAAAAAGACAATCTTTGTTTCTCATTTGATTGTCCGCACAAGGCTGAACTAAGGTCATGTGTCATCTTTTTTTTTTTTTTGTCATCTCCAAGATAAAAGTTTGCACCTCTCTGGCCTTGAAATTGCCTTCCTGACACTTATATTAAGTACAGAAGATATATGTCCGAGAATAGGGGACATAAGTTTGTGGAGCAGCTCAGATTTGGAGTTCTTTTCATCTTTCTGACATGTGATACCGTGACATAAGCTGCCTGCAGTGGGGTTGCTATGCAGATATACAGTTTCTGAAAAGTTACACCAGGAAAACTAAAACCTACCGATGGATTTAGCATTTCACAAAGAAGCAGGATAAAATGTGTGGCAGTTAGACTCAAAAGCTAAAAAAGGTGAATTAAACTTTCATGAAAACAATCTCCCTAAAAAAAAAAGGATCAATAAGTATAAAAGTATCTCATTGCATTCCTAGCCTTTGGGCCACCGGCTTAATCCCGCTACTGTATATAATAAAGGAGACCCTGTGTGTCTAATGGCAGGGATGGAAAGAAGGGGGAAATACTTGGGTACTATTCCCCTTAATTTCACCCTATTTCCCCCTCTTTGTTGCTGCCTTGCTATGATTTTATTTTGAAAAATAAAGACTAGAATAAAAAATATGTTGTCTGAGGCTTCAAGCCAAAAATGTGCCAGCACTTTCCCTTCCCACCCCACCCCCCACAAACTCCTTAGGCCAAAAGCCTTAACAAAAGCTGTTTTCTGTTTGGAAGATCTCTGGGTCCTTCGCTCTCTTTCCTAACCCCTAACACAGGAAATGATTTTATAATTCACGTTATTAAGGAATTCGACTCACGCTCCCCCCCCACCCCTTTCTGCCCCGTTCCCTGGATGTCGACCGACAATAAGCCTGCGGGCTGGCACCCATCCTCTCTGACCCATTTGTGTCAGCTCCTCTACCTGACCCTGCCCGTAAATCACCTCACCGGACCTCTCTTGCAGGCAGGCGGCAGCCAGCTTTCCCCAGCATCCAGCTGTGCTTCAGCGCCTTGGCGCCTGCTTAGGCTTATGCTTAGAAAGATACCTGCGAGCTAAACAGTGGGCTGCTCCCAAGCCATGTGCCCCCGCCGAACAATACATTTCACGTATGTGGTAATGCCCATCATGCCAAAGACCACGCTAGCAATTGGGAGGTGATAAGTTGATCTCCCTTGGCAAAAACTGAAAACCACTTCTCCTAAGTTACTCCAGAAGGAGAGGGCAGGTAATGTGAAGGCCCAGCATCACACAGCAAACATGGGGCAGGCTTGCTGGTGCAATCCAGCTAGCCTGGCACGCTCCCCTGCTTTAAAGCCGACAGGGTGATGCCGCCAGGCTCTTGGGCCTCCTGCCCTCCCTGCCCTGCTCTGCTGGAGGCCCTGGCAGTGTGGGGGACCCTGGGGCTGCAACGCTTTGAGGTGGACCCTGAAAGCCGGCTGAGGGAAGGCTCCCTTTCCTTCAGAGATGGGCTCTGTAATGGGTCAGTATTTACTGCAGCAACTCTGAAGCCATTTCAGGAGGAGAAGCAGAGGGCCTTGTTTCAGGAGAGACCTTCAAGCACTATCTCGAGGGCTGAGCTCCCTCTTCCTGGCCCTGCAGATGTCGTATTCATGTCTCTTCCACGAGGAGTGAAGAGCACCTCTCCTGCTTTTCTTGGCATAGCTCATGTCCTGGTGGACAGACCAGGAGAGATTATATCTCATCGATCCTAGCCTGGGACATGGGAAGGGATGAGAGCCTCTCCCAACACCTTGTTTTGCATGGACCTATGTGGGCTCAATTCCTTCAGCTGAAGAAGGGGAGTGAAGCTGAGTCTCCCGGCCCCTTGGCAAGCCCCCTAACCCCAACGCTTTTCTGGAAAAGAAGGCAGCATTACTTCTTCCTCAAGCCTCTTTCTTTTACTAAATAGGTTCAGCAACATCCTTCAAAGAAAAAGTAGTCCTGCTGAGAGGTGGGGATCGCAACAAATCTCTGTCATCAGCTATCTTATCGGCTAATAATAACCAAGCTTTCCTTCCCAGTTTGGGCAGCCTGGATGCCAATGAGCCCCACGTAGGAGGTGCAGGCGAGGCTGCCCCTTCCCCCATGACAGCCTGGTGCCTGGTCATTTGATGTAGGGACACAGAACTTTTAGATGCTTGCATCATTTGTAAGGAAAGGTCCTGGTCAGTGCACCTGGCTGCCTCTCTTTCTCTTATATGTCCTTGGAAAACTATTTCAGTAGAGCAGCAGGTGAAGTGGCTGAGACACTCACCTGCTCCAGTAGATAGGTGATGCTTTAGACACCAGGGAACATCTTCGAGAAAAGAGACTATCAGCAGCCTCAGTTACTCTTTTTTGTGCCTTATGGCTAGGTCAGTTCCTCACAGTGTCATAGAAGTTCAAGTCCCAACGGGTCTTGACTGGCCAACATGACAGGCTGAGCAGCACCACTGCATCAGAGATCCCATCTCCCCTGGAGGTGCTGCAGCGCCTTGCATCCAGCATCCATTACACCTCCAAGGGGCCGCACTCCCATCATCGCTGGAAGAAAACAGCCAAGAGCTGCCGTTCAGCTGTATTTTTCACAGCTCTGTGTGTTTTGCTCGTGCATCCTATGTTTTCTGGAAAATATCCTAGCGTTTCTCAAAGTAGCATTTCATTTCTTTGCCCAATACCACATAAACGACAAGTAAAATGTGTGCAAGCCTATGTAAAACTGTTCTACCCATTTCAAGATATTTGAGCAGCTATGTTCAATACGAAGCAGTTTCAACTCAATTCCTGACTCTCCCCCTCTGCTGCTTACATGTATGTGGATACTGCCCAAGTACCACCTTCCCTAACTCACAGACCCAAACTTCAAGTCAACTTTGGGTGGGAGTGGAAGGCAAAGCAACTTAAGGGGCCATTTCTTTTCTGAGTTATACCTCTGTAAATCCAGAGCAATTCCACAGGAATCAACCTGTACCAGCACCAGCAAATTTGTTCTTGGTTTGAGCACAGAATGTTTGTCATAGTTGTTATTAAATGATGCCTTTACATATTCCAGGCCTATTTTTAAAACAAAGGCAATGAAGTTAGGGCATCCAGTTCTATATATGGACACTCCAAATGGCACTGAAATGCCTCATGCATGTGTTTGGCTGAGTGTTGATTTAGGTGTCCAAATATGGACCTCAGAATGGGATATCTCACTTGGATACGCATCCTTGCAAATTTGGCGCACAGCGCTTATTTGAACAAAGCAAATTTATTTCTATCATTTAGCACAGAAAAGGCACGAAATGTTTTCCTTTTGAGGGACCTTCTTATTCACGGAATTGGGACACTCAAATACTGATGTGTGTAGTAGTTCTGAAAAAAACAAAAAGCCCTCAAAATCATCTAAGACAACACAGGAGGAAATTAATGCAGAGTGTTTGCAGCACACAGACCCCCTCTTATCGCAAGGGCAAAATTCTCGCTGACAGCAAGAATTCAGTGCCAGCAGAAGAACCTGTACAGATTGATCACAGCAAACTCCCCCTCTTCCCCAGCAGTGCAAAGGGATGCATGCAGGGCTGGCTGCTTAGAGACCAGAGGCAAAGCTGCCTCTCTTTGCTCATGAAGACAGTCTCTGCATCTCAAAACTGTACATGTGCAAGAGCTGGAGTGATTGCTGTTGCACACAGGAACCTTTCACTGTATCTCCCAGTGCATCAGGATTTTCTTTGTCTGGCTCCCTGATGGTGAGTTCTCCAGGAAAGGGCTTGGCTTGACTATTAGGTCTTAGTGCGTAATAAATAATGTCAGCAGTGAGTGAGCACCGTTCTGCAAGCCTTTGCTGGGTTCCCATTAATTGCGAAGGACCTTCTTACATCCTTTGTGTAATTCCATTCATTTTGTTGGCATCGTACAAGGGATGGATTTGGCCTCAAAAATAAAACAGGTTTCTTTTGCATAATGTATTGTACCATTTGGTCTACATTTTGCTGAAGGTTTATGTGTACTTGGATATTTCTGCCCAGATATGCAGCTGGAGATATTTTTTAAATAGCAAACAATGAACTGATTCAACTGTCCAAAGCAGTTGTTCAGATTCTGAATTTTGGGGTAAATTGTTAAGAAAGTGTAAGGTGGACAAATTTTCAGGAAAGCTAAGGTAAGTTTGTGATCATTGGAAATGCATGAAGCCAGCTCCAGCCTAGATCGCTTTCTCTACCTCTGCTGCCCTGATGATTTTTGACAAGCTGATTCCGTTTCTGGAAAAAGCAGTTCACGAGAAAGAAAGATTTCTCTAAAGAGTCTGTTGTTTTTCAGAAGAGTGAAAATGTGTGCTAACAATTCTGGACCACTGACAAAAGCAAAATCAATACACACGGCCTTCATTTTACAGCCAAGTTCAGATGAATAAATAGAGATGCAGCAAGCTGTTTACTAGGGAGACAAGCTTTGCTCTACATGCCCTTCCGAGCAGGCATGCTTATGCTGTTGTTTGCCTTACATGGCTGGTTAATGAAATCAGTCAAATAGTTACAGAGCTCACTGGACATTTCAAACCTCTCCATCAGCAGCGCTGGCTGCGCTGGGCAAGAGCTGGGAAGCAAACACTATTGTGTGAGATAGCTCAGGGCCTGCAAATCTGTTGCTGTTGCAGAGTTTTGGGGGCATTTGAGAAGCTTTGGTGCTTTGAAGAACCTAGGCTTGATTTCAGGGGGAGTTCATGCATAGAAAACCCCCATCCTTACAAAAGGCAGGCAGAACACGCTCCATACACAGCCCCAAATGCAGTATGAGCAAACTGCGCTTGCACAGATCCCCTTGAAATGAATGAAGCTGCAGCCAGTGCATCCATCCAGGGCTCTTTAAGATCGGGACCTAACTCTGCACTGTGCTAACTGCAGGGTTTTTTTCCCCCCGTGCCTTAAACACTGCAGAAACTGAGAAGCGGCAAGGGAGGCACGAAAATGGAAGGGACATAGATACAGCCTTCAAGAACACTTATACATATTTTTCCAAGACTTCAGACTGAGTTTTGTTTGGTCTGTGACCAGGCAGGTAAAGGAATGAATAACCACATGCACAAAAAGGAAAAAATAATAATAAAACAACAGCACGTTTAAGTGCATTTTTTTTCTTGGAGATTTATTTTGTTTTAATAAATCTGACACCAGTCAGGGAGAGAGAAAAGTGTTGCAAGCCCAAAAGGAAAGCAGAGCACACTGAGGGTGCTTCCGATTCTTGCTCTTTTGAAGATGTTTCATCAGTATCTCTTTGAGCTCTCTCCCTAGACTCAGGAGTTGTTGGATCCCCCCCCTTTTTTGTTTTTTTGTTGGTTTTTTTTGGTTTTTTTTAAAAAGCGAGCTTACTCGCCCGGTGTGTTTTCCAAGCTTTCACAGCTCTAATAAATAAGGAGCACCTGTAAAACAGTAGCTTGACTTAAGTGAATCTGTACAAAGGAAAATATAGAAATACAGTATATACATAGTGCTCATAGTGCACCATCACTACAAGGCTCTGGTTCAGCTGACTTTGCTACCCTGCTCCCAACACCACTGACACAGTCAGAGACACTGCTCCTCACTTCCCTGCAGCAGCCTTATAGAAAAGGTGTACTCTGAACACTCGAGAGTGAACAATTGCTTTATTCGAGTTAGTAAACAGTTACACTGAATCACAAGGTGATCTGATTTTTTTTTTTTAAGTTTTTTTTTGTTTGTTTTTGATTTTTTTTGTGGGTTTTTCGTGGTTTTGGTTTTTTTTTTTTTTTTTTTTTTTTTTTTTTTTTTTTTTTTTTTTTTTTTTTTTTTTATTTGTCAGAATGGGATACTCCACGACTCTCTTACCAATTCAGTGCCAGTATAACATGCTCTAGTGTACTTTTGGACTCTTGGCTACAACTGTACAAGTGCACACAAGTAAATTCTACCCTGTTATCCTCCACCCACTGATTGAGGATCGAATTGCACATTTCTCTTAACCATGACAGGAGAAAGCAAACAGTGAAACAGAATCATGGGGGATCTTTCTCACTTTACCCTTGTTTTCATTGGTTTGTCCATACCATTCTAATTATCATGAAAGGGCTATGCATATGGAGAGATTGTCTCACTGCCTTCCTGGATCACTGAAAACCATCAGGGTTGAAATTTCATCCAAGTCTTTCGTGACGCCCAGCAAATATTCCCCTCAGATTATTTTACACCTTGAGGGAATTTTGGTCTTTAGTTCAACACTCTTGCTCTGTTCCCAAATGGGGCGCTATTTAGGGGAATTTAAAGAGAAAGCTGAGAAGAATAAACATTTACTGAGTTCTCTTGGCATTCAGTCTCTGAAAAACCACAGTATAAACTATTCATGCTGCTTCTTACATCTGTCAAATCAAAAATTAAAAGCCATAAAAGTGTAACACTGAAAATATGGCATTAGAAAGGATAAAGGTGGCCTTTGTAAAAATAACAAGGAAAGTATATTAGCCAATAAAATATTCTAACTCTTCATTTAAAAGTGCATCATGGGTAGGACAGAGATGACTCTGAAGTGTTGCTACTCCAGTATTACCCCTTTCCCCCATCAAAACTTGAATAGGTCCAAAACCATACAATGCAAATCACGATTCTTAGTGTAGCAGCAAAACCACAGCAGTTTTTCAAAGGAAAAAAAAAAAAATTAAAAAAAAAATAAAATCCGTATCATTGTCCAGTCTCAAATATCTGAACTTTGAAGTCAGAGAGGCAAAAGTACCTATGTTGGTCCATGTGGTTTTTGAAACCAGGGTGAAAAATCCCCCCCAGCAAGAAACCAAGAGGAAAAAGCGTTCCTTGGAGGAGAAGAGGGGTGGTTGCAGGAATGCTGAGCACACTGTGTGGGTCCATGATGTGCTGTCTTCTGGGTCAAAGGCACCCGTGGGACCGAGGCTTCCTCGGAGGGGCTTCGTGACAGGAAGCTGCTTTCTTTGCTGGACTTTTAGCCAGAGGGGGTGGTGAGCGGACCAGCTGGTGTCATTCAGTGGAGTGACGTGGTTTGCTCTGCTCCCTTTCTCCATGCAAGGTACCCTGTTGGCGAGTGTTCCTGCAAAGCAGACAAGCAGAGGTGGTCAGGGTGAGTGGTGGGTGCTGAGCACCGCCTGAGCTCACATCGCATGCAGCCTCACACTAGGCGGGCAGCTGGGCTGAGACACCAGCCCACTGCTTCAGCCTCGGCTGCCCCTCGTGCCACAAGGGCCATTGGTACACAGAGCCTCCGAGGTTGCTGGAGAGGAAGATGGAGGAATTCCTGTGATAAAAAGCTGGAAACTGATATAATAATAGTTCATTCTCTGGGTTTCATAGAGCACCTTTCATTCCTACAAGAGCATGGGTGAATAATGATACTTTGCAGTTATACGGTACGCTTCACCTCTTCATCTCAGTGTGCTTTACAGAGCTGGGAAGTACTGCATGGCACAGGTGGGAAAGTGGAGTCAGAGAAGGAGAAGCATTTGGACCAGGATCCCCCAGCACCTGGGATGAGGATAGGATGGGGAATGCCACATGTGCCAGGGCTCCTCAGAGACACCTCACTGCATGGGCTGGTGTGTGTCTCCACAAGGTTGGTCGGCCTCACAGAGAAACTGGGACGGTACCTGGAGACAGCTCCACTCTCATGTAAATATGCATCTCCCACTAACAGAGCTAACACTGTAGGTACTATTCATCCTATGCATGCAAACTGAAGATGCCCCTCTTGGCCTTTCCCCAAATCCATAGTCATGCAAAGGAGAGATTTATGCTCAACACAGCAAAATCGAGCTGCAATGAGGGAGGTCAGGCTGGAGTCCCCCACAACCTTCTCGGTCTTCTCTTGGGATGTTCTGCACGAGTCTTGTACTGCCACCATAGCGGCTACAGCACCAGGGGGTCACAACCAGCAGAGCACGGTGACTGACACTGTCTAGCATGACAGAGAGAATTCAAATAAAGGCATTTTAGGACCCAAAGCAGAACTAGGCATTACTCTCACTGAGGTAAACCACTACCAAGATCTGATATTTTCAGTGTTGAACACATACATTTCCATGGACCATGTGTGAGATGAGAACAAAACCCTCCAGATCCTGCTAGAGCAGATCACAGAATTAGGCAAAGAATTTAACTTGCCAGTTGTTCCCTTCTTCTATCCTGCTCCTCATTTCCAGGTCCATTTTTCTCATGTTATCTGACCAGATGTTCTGACTGCTTTTGTTTTCTTTCTTTTCTCATTTTTTAGGATACAAAAGGGATGCATTCCGCAGGACTTATTCAGACGACCCCCTTCTGAAGCCTACTGGTGCTTTGACTGCGTGAACAATATTGGAGCAAACACAGGTTTATTGATTTGACACCTTCAGAAAGCTGCATGATAGGTCCCCTAAAATAAGGTGAGCTTTGCCAGTGGTGAAACCAAGGTCACGAAAATCTTTGTAATCAGGTTTTTGAAAAGCCAAATCACCGTCTCATCAATCTAATGCAACTAACAACACACCAGTGGTTATAAGCTCCTGATGCCTTAGTTTATCTAAGGGCTACTGGGTAATGCACCATGGCCTCATGTGCTTCTGCTTCCCTTGTCAGTTGACCATGTAGACTGCCTAGCCGGGACTGTCCTATCTCTCTGCACAGCATTCTTTGGACTCTGTCTCCTTGGATGGGATCTGCTGTCCCCTAAAGATTTGGACTGAAACTCTGAAGTACTTATTGGCCTTAATTTTGGTGCTGGGTCACATTTTCCTTCTCAGTCCGCTCTACGATCTCCCCTTCAAACTGTCTCCTCTGTCATCCCTCTTGCCACTGTGCTTGTACCCCCTGCCAAAACTCCACCCTTCTCAAAGCAGAGACTGGAAGGTACATTGAATATGTTGACCAGCATAAACTCCCAGAGCGCAGAGACCACTATATCCAGGTTAAGGAGTAACATTTGGGCTTTCAGGCAATGTGCCCAGCAGGATGAGCAGCTTTGTGTGTATGGAGAGCTGTTGATGAGAACTAGACTGAGAAATAAGCACTCTCCATAAAGTACACAACTGCTTTCTGTCACTTTTTGGCTTGAAATCTTGCTCTGAGATTAACTAAAAAGGGAAGCAGAGAAAATAAAACCTGCAATGTCTCTATGAAACCTCACTCTGAACTTTAGGTATTTTGCCTGTTCCTCTCTTTCCATACATCAACAGAAACGAATTTTCATCCCTCACTAATAAGTCTCAAATGGCATGGCATAGCACAGACTGGTAAGTGATTTGGGAGGGAGGGCATAAAGAAGTTCACTAGCTCTCGACGTTTTCTGCTTGGAGCAGTCAGCTAGCTTTTTAAGTCCTGACTATGTTCCCTTACTGCAGGTAGACTCAGTGTAACAGAGTGTGCAGATTAGAGAGAAGAACCTTCCCTGTTGATTGGCTAATATGGCAGTAATTGTGTTTGACGAATGCATCTTTGTAGCGAACAAGTGGCAGAATAAAAATCCATATCATGCATAGCATGCAAAGTTTTATAAAGAAATGAGAACACACTAGTCATCACCACTTCACAGTTGGATGTTATATACCTCGTGCCAACACTAGTGTGCGTGACCAGCACAATAAAATCAGCTATTTATATCTTCCCGAAAAAACAAATTACTTTTTAGGAGAGCAACATATGCTCTTCACCCCAGCTGAACTTGCCCTCAATATACATCAACTATTGCTGATCAGATACAAAAATTGTCAGCCACAAAAGAAGAATTTTTGTAAGCATAAAGCCACTTGAGTTGAGCTTATGTGAGTTGCACTGAGGTGATCACACTGGGTTTTGCCTGCTTTCCAAAGCTAAGCATGGCTGGGCTGATCCTGGGTTGGAAGACCACCTAGAAGTCAGAGGCGGGCTGTAGTTCCAACCCCAGGAGGCAGCATGGAAAAGATGACAGAAAGAGAAAAAGTAGGAAGGCTCATTTCTGCCCTACTGCCAATGCAAGGGGGGAAAAGGAGAATAACTCAACTGGATGATGACCCAGCTCAAGCAGATAACTTGGAGGTTCATCTATATGGGCTCAGATAGTGATGCAGTCCTCCCTCAAACGGTAGGTGAGAGCCATGCCGATGCCCTCTGTGGCTGTTAGTCGTAACCTGAGCAATGGGCAGCTATGAAAAAGGCTGCACCAACGCAGATCTTCCTCATTGGTTTATGCCCTGACATGTGAGGATTTAAATCCTTGCTCAGAACAACACAGAGTTAGAGCTTGGCAGGACAGTTTGGCAGATAGGGCAAAGCCTCCCCAGCAAGCTTACCTCCTCCCTTTCTGCAAGCTAGCCAGCTCTTTCCAGGTGCTGCTGCAGACCTACAGCCCTTTGTCCTGTGCAGCCCCTGGGACTGGTGTGGTGGGAAGCCTGTCCCTGCTTGGGAGAGCCAATTTACTAGAAGTGCTCCTCGGTCCAATCCTCCTCCATGCCTCCATGCTGAGGAGCTGAGTAGCTCAGCTGCAGGGGCATTTCCTTCTCCTGCTCCCCCACATCCAAGCACTGATCCCTGCATGCCTGTTCCCAGTGCTGCCCCATGAGCTGAGAGTTGCCATGCTGGCAGCACGCTGCTTCTGGCAGTGATAGCTGCCAGAAATAGTTGCTTCTACCCAGTGGCCTCCCCAGTCATGTCTTTCCTCCTCAGAGGGGCCGTGTCATTGACATGGCTTTGGACACATGCATGCACGCAGACACACATAGTTTTTTCCATGATTGCTTCCCCCTTATTCTGTGCTCCATTGAACATTTCTGTCTCCAGATTTACATCTTATTGTTCAGAAAAAAATTAGAGACTGGGTGGGGAAGGCTGAGGCAACTGTTGATGTGGGCTGGCATGGCAGAGTTTCCATCATTTAGCACAGCACTTAATTCACCCAGACAATGAATGCTGATGTGCTAAAAGAGGCCTAGTTCATCTGGGATGTGCATGGCCCTAGAGTAAAGGCATTGCAATTATTCTCAGGGAAACTGCTCTGAAGATAAACCACAAGAGTACAGCTAAAGTCAGCATGGGAGCAAGCTCAGCCCTGGAAACACTCTGGAATCATCTGTTACTTGTAATAGTTCTGTAATTAATTTTTTTTTTTAAGCAATTCTTAAAGCAGTTCAAGCTTCTTCATTAAAACCTTCCCCTTTAAATACTTGATGATTTATCTTTCCATGAGCTAACTGAAGGGATGCCACATTGCAAGAGTCAGGGGAGGCCTTTAGCACAAATGGGATAACAAGCTGAGCCCTTAAGCACCAACCCTTGATTTCAAAGGTGGTGTTTTCCTTCTGCTCTGGTCTTGTAAACTATGGATCCTTCTCAGCTTTGGGTCATATATACAACACAGGCTCTCCTGCCTACTGAAATGCAAGCTGTAATCTGAGACGACATTGTGACTTCAAGGAATGCATTGGGGAAGAGGCTTGGGATTTGCCCTCCTTTTATGCCTAGGCAGAAGAAGTGGTAGGGACAGCTTAGTCATCCCTAACTCTGTGACTGAATTGTTGCAGGGATGCACCAGAGGCCATGCTTGCAATCATATCCAGTCGCCTTGTAGTCAGGGAAGGACCTTGAGGGATGAACATGAACTGGAAAGCAGAAGGACTGTTGTATGCTGACTGCTTCCTCCCTGCATCTATTCCTAGAAAAGCCTTTGGGGAAATTTCACCAGTTTACATCTACAATCAGCCCCTTGCTAGTACATTTAGTACCATCTCTCACTAAACTCATTCAATGTTTGTTAAATTGAACCTGAAACTAGCTAGTGAAGTTAGGAACAGGAATGTGTGTCACCATGCCCTTGTTATGTAGCAAGCAAATGGTGGAAACAGTTTTAGGGCTCTCCTTTGTGCTCCTGCATGGCCCAAGGAAAATTACCTCTTAAAAAGAGGGAGCAAAGGAATCATCACTGTGGAAGAGACCCTGAGAGTCACGAAGAAGGTGTAGGGGTCCCTGCTCCTGGATTTACCAGGCAGACAGTTCACTGAAGAGAAATGAGACAGAAATGAAGCGCTCTCTACCTCTTTCAAAAACGGTGACAATCATTCAAAACCCAGCAATCTAACAGCAGAGTCTGCTCTTGACTGCTTTGTTCCAGCCCCAGGCTCCACAGTAGCGATACAGTCTAAGGCAAAGGGAAAAAGGACGCTCTTCCCTCCATTACACATTGCCATAAAGACAGTGCTCCCTCCAAAACAGAAGTACAGTCTTGGCTTGGATAAGCATGCCACTCTTCTTCATAGCCAGTAGAAATAGGTTTCCCTCAATTCAGCAGAGAGCTGCCACATACTTGGGGAGAATGGCCTGGGCTGCTGTAAATCCTCCCCTGTACTACAAACAGCAAAGCAACTTCACCATGCAATGTGCTCTGCACAGACCCAGGAGACACGGCACCTCCTCTCCCCTTCAGATTTGGTTTCTCCTGGCCAAAACAGCTGCCACCAGGAACCCATGCTGCAGCATTTAAAATTTCCATTTCCTCACGTTCCCATCACTACCAAGCTTTTTGTGAAAGTGAAAGCAGCTCTCCACCGAATTGCACTGCTTTCTTCTTTCCTCTCCTTGCAGTACAGGTCAAGGAGAAGCAGGGGCTCATGAACGCTAACCCGGTGGAACCAGTGTCCTCATTCTCCTTCCCAGGCCCAGGGGTGCTCCAGAGCAGGCACTGTGTTCCATGCTCTGAAACACATCTGGGAAGAGCCTCTCTATCCACCAACTTTGGAGAAAGGCAGAGGACACCAGTCTTGGTAGGCTATGATGAACACTTGGGCTCAGTTCCCCAGATTTCAGCATGGGTGCTGCTGTCAGTTTTCTCTGCCGTTGTCATCCTTCCTTCCCCACCTATACCACTTTCTGCTTTTCAAAGTAGCAATCTCCCCAGAGCCTCTCTAAATATTCTCTTCGTATAATTTTTCACCATTCAGAGAAGTTTCTCATGGTTTAACCTTTTATAGAACGACTGCTCAGCGAGTTCATGAAACTCCCCTTCACTTTCAATCTAAACTCAAGACAAACTACATCAACGAGGCCCTCCTGCCCAGCCCCATGGCACCATCTTTCTCCAGGCTTTCGGTGACAAGAGGTCTCTGGTTTAAATTTTGGGGCATTTCGAAGTATGTACGCAAACCATGCAAAGAGGAAAATGCCATCATGGTTCCGGACTTCTAATCTCAGCTGTAGTACCCGCTGCCTCTGGCCGTGTCCCCTGTGGCAGACCACAGCGCCTGCCTGGGCCAGCTCCTGCTTTACACTGGAGTAAGCAGGTGTATCTCCGCAACAACAAGACAGCCCATTGCCCTCTAGTTAGTGCAGCACCAGTGTGTCTGGTAGACCTGTATATAGTTTGCTTTGCCCCACTGATGCTTCATGTGCAGATGTGGCAGAAGATAGGATTTTCCTTTTTAAAAAAGCGCCAAATTTTCGACACATTCTCCCATTCTCCCCTGGGATAAAGCTGAACTTTGCAAGGATCTTTTTGCAAAAAAATAACAAACAAAAAAACAAAACATAAAAACTAAAACAGAAGGAAAACCAAATCCAGACAGTTTCTACTGTCCTTTCCTGAAAACAGGCAACCACTGTGATGTGATAACCCTTCTTTAAGCCTCCGATTTTGTCTGAATCAGAATAGAAACTTCAACTTGAATTTCAGCAGCCTCCTGGTGGCCCAAACCACTAGGCTTTTGGCTATTCTGAGGTGCTTTTCAATTTTCTTACCCAAGCTGATCTCTCCAGTAAAACCAGCTAAATAGCCAGAAAAAGGCAGAATAACTCTGGGTAACAGTGTGGAGGAGGACAAATGGTGAGGATGGGGGTCTTGCCAAGCAACAGCCCGTACCTCCCTGTGAGAGTCGTCCTCCTCCTCACCTGGGTTATGCCTGGGCCTAGCTTTTTCATTTGAAATACTATTGTGGTCCACAAAACCCAACCAACCGAACAAACCCCCCAATAATAGTAACAATAATAATATTTTGCAGAAGCATCACTGAACCTTTTTAGTGAAAAGTTTCAGTGTCCCATATAATGAAGCAATCAACACTTTCCCACAAACAACCCCTCCATCCATCAACATCCAGGGCTGCATGCCTGGCACCATCTCCACAGGGTTTCTCTCTAGTTTTCACAGCCCCCATCCTGGTTCATTTCAGCCTAAGCAAGAGCAGGTGCAGCCTCGTCCAAAGGCAAGGAGGCATGCTCAAATGGCCAAAATGTCAGGCAGATTATACTGTGGGGGAAGAAAGAGGAAAAACCCACCCAGAACACATAAGGAACAAGTGGGTAAGACCTGGCAAGGACCTTGGTGCACTGCCAGGCACCTTAGGGCATCTCCCTTAACCCCAGCAACTGCTGGCCACTGAGCAACCTGCGTTGGACTCAAACACTGGTTTACATTTTTTTCTATTTCCCACCTCCCTTCCCACCCCAAGAAAACAAACCCAATATTTTTACCACGAAGGTAACTGGTTCAGCAATAATTGGTAAACTGCTTCAAATAAAACAGAATTGGCATTTTAACTATCTTTGAAAGGTAGGGTCAGAATTCAAATTTTCAGTGACCTCATCATGTATATTTTCTTTTATACTAGTGTTCAAGCATCTCAGTTGGAGAATTCCTGTGGGAAAGTGTTCCCCCTGCCCCCGTCTTCTTGGATAAGAAACTTAGAAGTGGCAGCACAAGTGGTTCATGAAAACTCATAAATATTTGGAGCACAAGCAAGCAACACAAAGTTTTACATTTAACCATGTGGGCTCCAAACAAATAGCTGAAAATTGCTCTTAACCATAGGTTTCAATATCAATCGGCCAATGATGGGCAAATCTTTCCAGAGAGGTCAGAACTCAACAGTTATTTCACTCTGCAGTATCCAGTCCCTAAACCCCCTATTTGTTTTAATTTTTTTTTTTTTTTTTTTAATGTGTGCTTCTATAGAAGACTATTACGTTACACAGCCTGAAAGTCCAAAACTGGGACTGGAAGATGAAGTGCAGCAGAGAGTGGGGGTGTCCTCTTGACAAACACAGTTCAGCCTCTTTGCCTCTAGATAATTCGTTACTGTAGGTTGGCTCGAATTTAAGACAGTAATGTTTCAGAAACACTTGGAAAAGCAAGCCAGCTGCAGGGAGGATATCGTTACAAATTGAGACACATGTTGTACAGGAATACCATTCTTTTCAAATACCAAAATTGTGTCTGGGGAAGTAAAGCCATGCAAGTGAGTCAGAGGCAGGACCTTGGTCTGTAATGTGCCGAGCGCCTTCAACTTATATTAGAGGCACCAAGTGCTGAGCGCATACAGTACTGCACAGGATCAAGCCCAAGTATTTAATTAGCTCTAATTTTCATGGTAAAAGCAAAAGTTGAATAGTTGAGGGTTCTGCAAAATGTCAGAGGTTATTTCGATTCCTGGCTCTCATGAGATGATCATACATGCTTCCAAACACAACCTCTGGTCCCGGGAGTGAAATGCAACTCATTATCAAAATAGTGTAAATAAGGTAATGATTAGTAGGCCTCAGCCATGAGGCTTCGACTGATGGAGGCACCCAGGAATGTGCTAAACTTGCCTGTTTTGATCTATGGGACCTAAAAAGAGACAGGGAGAGACTCAGCAGGTAATGTTGAAACAAAAAGTGCTTCAGAAAATCTTGCTTGTCACAATCTGATTTCCTCCTGATTTCTTGCTCAAACTTCTGCTTTGCTTGAGTCTCCCATTGCTTTTTTAACACAAATTTAATTTTATCTTAAGATCTATTGCTCACTGCTTGATTATGTCCAACTTTTTCACAACCACAGCCCTCAAAAGTGTTGTGCTCCTTTCTAACCCACTTTCAGGTATTGCTTGTAATACTGAGAAATAGCTTATAAGCTCCTCACAGTTCAGCGCTCACTGCTCCATGCTGAAGTTGGCCATGGTTGTTTCAGGGTCAAGCTTCACAAAGGCTATTAGGTGCTTAGCTCCTTATCGGATTTCAGTGGCAATCAGACACATACTGTCCAGGATCTTGGCCTCTGAATGTAAAGGCTCAGATGATGTTTTTACAAGGGTGCCTGTCTGTTTTACTATGGTCTTTGTTGTCAGGGACTCTGTGTTTAATCATGAGTTGTGCTTGTTTTCCCCATAAACTTTCCCTGCGCCACTGACTTCAGTAGCTTGACAGCACAAAAACAGACTGATGGAGAGCTAGAGTCTCCCCCTACGCCCGTTTTACACCTAACTTACTTTTGAATGCAGCCAAATCTGCTTTGCACCAACTTAAATGAGGAGCATTAGGCCTTATATGTATGAAAGTGCCTGATCAGTCTTTAAAGCCTGGCCAAGAATTATGAGTAACTTGTTTCAATATGAATGTGGATTGTATCATTTTAGGGAGTGGCATGGATTAGATGCTTATTTCAGCTCAAATAATTTTCATTTCACAAGACAGTTAAAACTAATAAGGGCAAGTAAGCACCAAAATAGTCTCTGAAGTCAGTGGTCCCAGGTCCTGGGAGCTGTCAGGTAGGCTACAGTCTCCAGGAGCCACAGGCTCTGCAGATTTCTGTGGGTCTGTCAATCGAGCTATGGCATTTTTTGCTGGCTGAAGTTCTGGCCTTGTGTTTTGTTTGCCAACAGCCCTAAATACTCACTACTTTTGCAAATCAGACCAGGTATGGTTATTTTCTAAAGTGGGTTCAAGAATCAGATTTCATATTTGAAACATATGCCCTAGGAGGTTTTATAGAAAAGCAGGAGGAACCCATCAGAAATCAGCACTTGTTCCTTTGATTCAAAGAGTGTGCAGTGATCTACAGCAGCGTACCATGAGCCTGCTATTTACTGCCACTGAGACGGAAGTTAGCGCTCCCACACCCTGGCAGCAAGATATGGGAGCTGAAAGCTACCCTGGAAGTATGTCATTTTATACTTCACCATTTTGAGAAGTTTTTTTCTTTTTTTTTTTCTTTTTTTTTTCTTTTTTTTTTCTTTTTTTTTCTTTTTTTTTTTTTCCCTGGGAAATCCTTTTCCTGATTTAATATATCTGAAAAGCTACACAGGCAATTTTGAAATGTAAGATCACACTGCTAGAGCCAAGCAGCTCTCAAGGGCAAAGCTTCAGTTCCAAGCAAATGTGTTTAAGGCTTTGTGGTGTTAACAGTCTCTCTTCTCCCCCTTTGGATAAATGGAAAATTTCTGTAGGCTCATAAGAAGCCAGGTGAAGGAAAACTTCTGAACCAGAAGAGTAGCTGTTAAGTGTATGAGTCCAATTACTCTGCTGATTTAAGTCAGTTTAGCACCAGTGGAACTATATCCAGTTAAAATTAGCTGAGGCTCTGGCCCATAGTACTGTGTCAACAAATATGATTACCATAAAAATGTGTTTAAATGTATAAAATCTGTTTTCAAGTATACCTTTAAGGTCAAATTCTATCCTGATCAGAGTGAGGAGGGCAGGGAAAGATATGCTGAGAGATAGATGCTACAGTGACAGGGGAGCGATAAAAACTCTTAAGGCAGAAAGGGAGGTTAATAGCTATGCCCCTTGCCTCAGGAATCCTGACCAGAGCAGGAAATCTTGTGCTGGACCTTTATGGGCAGGGAAGCTCACAGTGGGAGATATATTACTTCTGCTCTGAACTGGAGCATTCTGCATGTTGTATATTTTTACGACTACAATGTATGGACTAGACAGCTGGAGGTTTGGGCCTATAACTCAGCAGATGCTGACCCCAGGACATACGGGTTGGCTCTGTAGGTGGCCATACTCCTACTATTTCCATTACTTCTGGGAGAAATTCTGCTGACACAAGCAGAAAAACTCCCTTCTGCCCCCAACATAGGATTCATCAACACACACACATACACACACACACAGAAGCTAGTGGTGAGTTTAGCATGTGCCACTTAATTTTCTAATTTAGTTTACCATAACTATAATGTTAAATCCAAGCGGACCTTAGTGTTTCCATTTGTTTGCTTTAGGAAACCTTGACACCAAAACCGGAGGGTTAAAACTGATCCCGCCTGGACGTAAAGCATGTAGGCAGGCAACGCTAACGCTGCTAATTTTAGAAACTCACGTTGCTCAAATCTGAAAAAATAACACTCAACAGAATATTCTTCCTAGCTTCATTCCTTTATCGTAGTAGGACTTTGGCACTGAGACATCTTTTGCTGGTTCTTCGAATTGCATCAAGGTAGAACAGCTTGACAGTCCACATCCTGACAGAGAGACTAAACTTTAACATCAAGGATTATGTTGCTGATTAGCACTTCCAATAATCAAGTAATTGGTACATTAAATAATCCAGAGTTGGGCAACTTGCCCAAAAAGGTCACGCTTGCATTGATTCCTTTTTAGGGAGTCTATGTTGCTATTGCATGAATTCAATCTGTCTGTCCAGAACTCTAGCGTAAAAATATTTGGCTAATTTCCTTCTTTTCATACAATTTGATGGGAAATAAAATCCAGGAAAAGTTGCACATTAGGGCAATATGTTCAGATTTTCCAATTAGGGTAGGTGGGGAGCAAGAGAGAAAAAGACAATTCCCTGGACTTTTTCTTCTCCTAGGTTAGTGTGGGCAGTGCAATCAATACAAGCCTCCAAGGGCCCAAGTCAACACAATTATTAGTGCAGCTCATACACTCTTTGTATTTTAGCAGAATTTCTATGAGGTTGGGAGTCTCTCATGAGTGATCCTCCTCGCAACCAGACTGCCAAAGCAGGGGTTTACCTCCTCCCTTCCCCAGGCCTGGGCAGGAGGAACTCATCGGAATGGCGAAGGTCAGGGCTGCAGTGTAAGGGGCTGCATCGGCACTCTGCTCCCCCTGCTCTTCCCCTCTGTACAGACAAGAGCAGGGTGTGAGCCCTGTGCAGCCTTCAGCGACAGACTGCTGGAAGGCCAGAAATCTAAGCAGCCCCCCTGCTCCCCTGGACTGGCTATTACCAGCACTAGTGAAAGGAGGGCTGTGCATGAAACCAGAGAGTCCTCACCTCAAATCAATCATCAAAGCTGCACAAATCACTTGTGCGTGCCTTGAGAGGCTCAAAACCCACCCGCATTTCACTGAGATACCCACTGGAATGAAATGGTTATCACACTGTTTATTTCTGCAGAGTATTTTGGGTATCCTCTTTCCCTTGAAGCACACAAGGATCCTGGTCTCACATCTCTTCTGCATAGAGGCAGAAGATCTTTTCTTTTTGTGGAGCGAGGAGGGGATGAACACAGACTGACTAATAACTATCACCATGCCATGCTGTGCTATTGCACAAACCCCGGAGGCAGGGCAGACACCTAGGCTGAGCTTTTTAACTTTCAGCGTCTATGGGGACATCTACGTCTGTGCCAGTCACCCTAAGTTTCCTTCACAGCAGGGGGAAATAGGCACTCCTAGGGCACAATTCATCTGAGCTGTCTTAGTTGTCAACTTCAGGATGAGCTCAGCTGTCTCTTTGAAGTGCCTGCTTATCTAGGTTGATTTTAAAGAGAGTTTAGACAATTAGCTCAGCTGTGTCTTCATTCCAGATGTCTATATCGGGTCAGATTAATCTTGCCTGACAACCTGAAAACTTTTCTGTAAGACAACCCTTACACAGAGACAAATGAATATATAAAACACTTGGTGAATGGGAAAATGGCTATTCCTGAGGATAACCACAGTGGCAGTTATTGACATTTAGAGAACATGAAGAGCTGAGGACAATAACTCAGTGATAAAGCATCGTTCTTGTCTTTTCAATGCAGCTTGTTCAGTTTGCCCACTTCCTCTGTCAAACACTATCTGTGAAGTGATGTCAAGTATAATCATGTCAACAGGCAAAAATACACAACTCAGTGAAGCCAGAACTCTCTGAGTTTTAAGGCTTTGGCTCTGGATGATGCTAAACCTTTCTTGGGATCGGGACCTTGGAGAGGTGGCATTACTGCAGCCTCGATAGTCTGGGCAAGCGTAAATAGATGCTAAGAACCAGCATCTCTTTGACTGCAGTGTCAGCACACAAATGTGCGAGTGTCTTAGCACTGGCTTGAAACAAATCACAGCTATGAGAAGCTTGAGCAAGGTGGGAAAGGATGGGTTAACCACAGCTCTCCCAGAATTAAATAAAAGGGATACAGGCAAATAATGGCCTTCTCACTAGATAAAATCACGACCCTTAGGTAAAACATTTATGAGGAGACAATCTTTCAAGCTCCAAAGGTGGCACACTGGGGTTTGCAATAAAGATCTCACTGCTGAAAGGGACATGTAGTCCATCCATACCTCTGGGGTGGGTAGGGGGATCCCCACTAGCAGGGCCAAGGAGTGTGTAAAGATTTTAAATATTCATTTGACTTCTGAGTTATTGTATATGTTGGTTATTAGTCCAAGAAAGTTATAGTTGTCCTCTGTACTTACAAAAGTATCTTTTAAATGTGTCAGCACATGCCGAGAGCAAAGAATAATGGCTCTGTTCCACCGAAGAAAGCAAATAAATACTGTTTGTGATCAAGGGAAGTAACATTTCTGGCACTGCAGCCAGCACAAGGAGCACGGCATTAACAAATAAAAAGGGAGTCCTGACTATACTGTGGTATCTTTGATGGTGCAATTAGCCTGAACTGATGGAGCAGGGAGATGTTGCAATGGCCCAGATTCCACAGCCTGCGCTGCTATCTATGGTTGTAGGTGCCAAGCCCTTCAAGGCAATACTCATATTGCACCGCTGCAGTCACTATTTGTGCTACCAGGGACAGGGATTTACTGGAGGCTACAGAATATTCCACGGATCGTAATGAAATCTGGCATGTCATCAAGCCACATCCGGCAAACCGTCAGTATTTTACTGCTGAACAGATTTCTTGCAACACCCACCATTTTCCCTTTTCCTGAAAGAAGCTCTTCACGCTTCTGAATCTAAACAAATGCAATTACACTTGTTTCTTGCTCACAGGTTTGAAGCAATAGACATATATTAAACTAACAGTTTTACAAAGGCACTGTTTTATCAGAGGGATTCAGTAGGCTGGGCATAGGGAATGAAGGGCGGGGGGTTTCTGCCTCTGGAGCATTGTCCCTGGACAAGCCACGGTTGTTGGACTTACCCATATCTCTGCCTTGCTTTGCAGCCCTACCAGGAACCACACACATATAACAATTGCAGGGCCAGGGGAAACCTCAACTGCTTTTCTAAGGTGGGAGACTTGCACCAAAGGCAGACACCTCAGGTGAGAGAGTAAAGACCCATGGCAGAGGTCATGAGATAAGCTACAGCAGGCAGGTCCCAAACAGCAGGCAGTCCCTAAGCACTGATACCTGAGGAAGGAAAGCTCAGGGAGAGGGGGTTCACGTCCCAAAGAACAGCCCAGCTGAAAGTCAGGGTGCAGTCTGGAGGCAGACCAAAGAAAGATGGTTGGAGATGACCATTTGGTAAGTCAATTGGATCTGAGCTAGCAGGAAGCAGCTGGGTCATCCTGCTCTATGCTATGCTGTAGGGCAATTTCAATCATCATCGTGAACCAGCGTAACTCAGCTGGAATAAGTAAGCAGATTAATGGCCCAGACCTAAACCATATCCTAGGCAGAAAACCACTGACTTTGACATACACAACACAATAATTTCACAGCCGGCACCATCATGAAACGTTCTGTGAGCAAAAGTGTAATGTGGCTGCTGATGGATGGAGTACTGACAAGTACAGATGCAATACAACACAAAGAACAATATTAAAACATAAATACCAATAGTTTTCTGAAAGTGCTCTTAAATAGGGATCTATATCTTGTTTTACAAAGGCCACATCCTCACGAGTTTGACCTCATACCTGAAAATACTCATTCTACTCACACAGAAGGCAGTAGTGATTACACAAACCTTTACTTATTCTGATTTCGAATTCGGAGACACCTCCTTTTCAATGGTGGCTCCAGATCCTCTGGCCCTGTGCTGAGTATTGGCGTTGAGATAATGCATGGCGCGATAGCAGTCTTTTCTGCTGGTTTTGGCACAGGCTGGATCACGCAACCTGTCTTGGGCAGCATCCGCAAAGCATATGCATGGTCCTCATCTGCTGGATTGTTAAGGTTCGGGTCCTGTTTGTCTCCCCCAGCAAGGGGCTCTTCCCCCGTTTTCTTGCCAGCATCTCCCTCGAGGTGGCAATTTGATGCGCAGTTGTTCTCCTTAACGGACTCCAGCTCACTCACTGCCAGCTCCTCTGGGGGCTGGGGCTTTTTTGGCTCCTGGGGCGGCTCTGGGTTCTTGGAACCCTCCGTGCTCTTTGTGCCATTCACAATGACGTTGCACACAGCTGCACCAGCTTCCAGTCCTGGTGTGCTGGAGGCCAAGGAGACGGGACAGCAGTGAGCTCCGTCACTGCATGGTAACGTTTTTGAGTCAACTGGGCTGCAGTTGTCCCTGCAGTCACTGCAGTTCCTTTTGTCTGAGCTACCAAAAGCCAAATTTACAACACTGTTAGGTTCACGTTCAACTTTCACTTGGGCGTGTAAAGCCCTGTGGATAACATTGTGCAGTCTAGACCGGTGGCCTACTGTTAGGTCTATCACACCATCCTGTGGACCCTGTAGCACACTAGGAAAACCAAATTTACTGTTCACTGGACTACTAGGTCTGACAGTCAAGTCAACAACTTCATTTTTACTGTGCTCCTGAAGCACTTGAGCTTGATTTAGGGACTGGCCTGAGCAGCTCGGTGATGAGTCAGAGGATTTAGATGATCCTTGCTTTGACTCTCGCGGAGATGAAGAGCTATTGTTTGGCTTTGCCCCAGGCGTCTCACTGGAGGTACTTGGAATGAAGCTTTCGCCGTTGCTGGAGAAGCCATTGGGGGGTTTGGAGTCATTGATGTGAGGGATGGGGATGGGAATGGGGATGGGGACAGGCAAAGGGACAATGACAGGATATGGCACTAGTAGAGTTGGGGGTGGCACCAGTGGGGCAAGGGATGGCAATCCAAAGTTCATCATCTGTGGCATAGGCATAGGACCATTTGGCATCATGCTGACAGGGGGAAAGGGAAGACTGGGCAAAGGAGCTCCAGGAGGGGGAGGCGGCAACAAGCCTGGAGGATTCCCAGGCATGGTAGGTGTTGTGGGGGGATGGATATGAGGGGAAAGCATTGGCCTGTGCATGGGGCTAGAGGTGGGACCCATATTTCTGGGACCACCTGGTGGGGGACCAATTCCAGGAATCATGGGATTTGACAGAGGGCTGTTAGGATTTGAGGCATGGTGAGGCGGCCCACGAATAAATGGTGGACGGATTTGCTGCATAATTTGCTGTTCCATGAATATGGGCAGAGGAACTGGCCCACGGTTTGTCATCACCATGGGAGGACTGCGAGGTGGGACACCAATTGGAGGCACAATGCTAGCAGGTGGCTGGACAGAAACTGGTGGAATATTTGGATTCTCACTGATGGGAATAGGTTTGGGAACTGGCGTGGGGATTTTAGTGACAGAGCAGTTGGCAGTATCAGACGGAGAGGCAGTGGTAGACGCTGATGGTCCAGGACCTTGAATTTGGCCAGCTGCAGACGCTGGGGATGGGGCTTTTCTCCGAGCATCTGCTAGCGGTATATTCCAAGAATCTGGAGTCAGCAGCTGCACCCCAGTGCCTTCTGCTTTATTTTCGACTGGAGGATGTAATGTACTGCACAGTCCAGCTGGAAGATTGGCCTGTGTCTCTTTGTAGAAAATGTCCATTTTGTACTGATTGAGACATTTTGCACTGCAGAACTGAAGCCTTCTTTCCCCGTCCCCAAAATCCAGATACTCTTTTGTGTGTCTTATGTGCTTACACCAGTCACATACCTACAACACAGTAATAAAATCAAATCAGGTAAGAAAAGCAATCTTCTCTTCATAGTCTTATTTCAAAAGTAATTTTTCAGTTGCTTTCTAAATACTCACATATTTCTAGCAGAAAAAAAACAGTTAACGTTTGTGAAAACTATGCTTTTTTTGCTCCAAAACATTGGTGAATTGAATGCCACTTCCTTTTCTGGCTCCCATGATCTCAATTCTACCTTATGCAGTACATTATATATCTTAAACCCATACCACAGAGAGGAATCATCAGCTGGCATAAACTGTTATAACACGCATATGTAAGTATGCAAAATCTGTATGAGTATGGCTGTGATTGCTCCTCAGTGGTAATTTAAGCACACCTGTACTGCCTGGGTTGCAATGCTACACAAGAAGTATGATAACTGGAAAAGGACTCAGAAACTTGCTGGAAATGAATGCAAATCCTTTCTGCTAAACTAGAGCACACTGTAACATTTAGTGTTCTACTAAGAGTATCAAATAGTAAGTTGGAAAGGGTGTGGTATTTTAAAATGGCATCATGAAGCAAAAAGCATCATTCATCCTTTGCCCTTCATTCCAAGGAGAAACTTGGAAATAGTCAGGACATTTGTGTGAGGTTCGAATAGTCCCAATTTGTGATGTTCCGGCAAGCTGGAATTTTTTTCTGAGCTGTTTGCCCACTCCTGTGTACAAGTCACTTTGAGTAAAACTTCTTGGCAAGCAAGGGCCTATTTAGCAACTTTTCAAAGACTACAGCAAAAAAGTTTGCATTGCAGGCTCATTTTTGTTTTGTTTCTCTGCTTTCCATTTAATCCTTTTCGGTGTTACTATTGGTGTGGTGAAGGCATAGCCATTTTTTTTTAAATTAAGGCTGCAGAACTAATTAAGCTGTGAAAGGTTTTCCCAGTTGTAAACCACTAGACACCAAAGTTCAAAAAATAGTCATTCTAGGCTTCAGAATCCATTACTTCAGAGAAATTATTGTGATTTCATTAACACATTAATTTTGCAACACCAACAGCTCTCACAGATGGTGAAGACATGATCTACAATTCAAATATGACTCTTGTTTGCACAAATGCCTTTCCTTCATATGGCATTTTAAACAAGAATTAATATGAGTAATCTTGCCGTAGCTATAAACAGATAAACAGATGTCAGACTTTTCAGTGCCTTACTTTTCTGACAGAATTTTACACACACAAAAACCCAATTTTTGTCATTTACATTATTTCTCAAAATACTCCGCTGACAGAGATTTTTGGTGCTTTCTAAAAGCATGTTGAGCCTATGACCATGTCAGAATACCTCCTGGTATAGTTTGTTCTGCCTTTTCCAAATAGCCCATATTAGCTTGTTTTGAAATTACTATATCTTTTGTACAAAACAAAAAGAAAAAAAAAGAATATGATTGTGAAAGGACTGCATTAAGAGGATAATTAATTTTAATAACTATTAGCCATATAAACAATTCAAAACAACATATGTCGGGCATCTGATTACCCATCTCATTTAACTCTCAGCTTTCCTTTAATATAAACAGTGGTGACATTTTTTGAGTTTCAGTAATATATCTTTAATATATATATACACACACTACATGTTATGGCTATTAGCCCATTTATTTTAACTCTGCAACCTTTTGGTTATCCAGTCAAGTTGCTATTTGGTTCCCTCACCTGCCTCCCCTCCCCATTCACACACACACACACACACACACACACACAGTCCCTCTCGTTACCATGAAGTTTTTATTCCAACATTTAAATCAAACTGAATAATTACTTGAGAAGTAGCAACTACTAAGTCATCCCTGAAGTTTGGGAATGCAGGGCCTGGATTTTTAGCTTGGGTACACAGACACAGTGCCACGTGAGATAAAGCAGAGGGAGTGCTGGTGCTGCTCGACATGTGCAGCATTAGGGCGGGTGTATTTCCAGCACGATGCCCCATGCAAGGAAGAAAGTTTCCTGGTGCATTACAAACAAGTCCAGCCCTGCATTGAACACATGCTGATGATGTAGTGCCTTAAAAAAAGTGGACCAAAAGGCTGTCAAATACACAGAAGGGTTGAGGTAAATGCTTCCACTGCCATGCGTGTGCATCCCCCCCCCCAGGCATGGGGCAGATGGGAAGTGGGAGTGCACGGAGCAGCGCTAAGCGGGGGCCCCCCACTTCCAAGGGCTCCCAGGTTTTACCAGGCATTGGCTCTCCCTCTGCTCCCGGCAGGAAGGCTCAGCAGCTGTCGCAGACAGCACCAGAGCTGGGCAACCCAGCCTGGCAAGTCAGCACAGGATCATCTGATGGAAACATCTTATAACTGACCTCCTGAAATTTTCTGGCTTGCCACTGTTTTCCAAGCAGACAAAAGGGGAATTTGTGAGTCTACACTGTGAGTTAATAAGGTACTATTTAACTCAGTAAAGCTGCTGAATTTACTTTAAAGTAATTTTTGATTGAGAGCTCACTGCTGTGGCCACAAAATACTGCCTATTTTGCATGTATGGAATCAGGATGCACACCACCGCACTCCTTCTGCCACTTGCAGGGTATGCTTTTGCCCCTAGGGCTGTGCAAAGAGGCAGAGGGTCTCCACATGTACCCCAAGAGCTGCACAAAGAGGTACTAGGAGCTCCCAGCCAGCTCCCAGGGCAGGCTGGGGCAGGATGAAGCCCATCCTGGCCCATCACCCACAAAACAGTGCCTGCTTGCAGGGGAAAGATGAGGAGGAGACCAGCCCCAGAGGCGGCTGCTGTAAGGGATGGGGCAGGACTTCACATGCAGCTGCTTCCCTGATTTAGTCCTGGGATGGTGCAGCTAAGACTTGCCCTTCCTTTGGGGCTACGGAAGCAAACTAACTTGTAAGCCTGATGCCAAAGAAGCACCTGAGAAATATGAGAGAGTAAACCTAGCCTCCTTACCTGTCTAGAAAGAGACCCCTCAGTGACTTTAATTAAACAGACTGAAAGAGAAATACAGCCCCCAAAAACCTTGAGGCATCTTTCCTAATAACTTAATTTTATTAGTTATCAGTTGAAAAATTCACTGAAATATTTTAGTGTTTTATTGCTGTATTGATTTGTTTGTCTCAAGTGGGCTCCTATGTCACTCCTAGCTAAACAAATATTTTCTCATCCTCAGTAAAATATTTAGAAATCCTGCTTAGAAATTCTCTACTGATTTCTCCTGTTTTCAATAATTCACAGAGGTACAAGAAACTCTGAAGTCTGCCTGCCTCACTCACATATTGACCACAGACTGTTCTGTATATTTATCACTAGATAAAATTAATTAAAGGCAACAATTCTGTTCCTCTGAACATCCTGGATGGACCAAATATCTAATAATTATCTGTATTGGGTTTCTGCGGCAAGGTTTTTTTTTGGGGGGGGGGAGTGTTGCAGGTGTGGCTTCTGATGAAAAGTTGCTAGAAGCTTCCCTTTTGTCTGACAGAGCCAATACCAGCCGGCTCTAAGGCAGACCTGCTGCCGGCCAAGGTCAAGCCCATCAGTGATAGTGGTAGTGCCTGTGATAACATATTTAAGAAGGAAAAAGTTGTGGGGCTCAGTAATGGCAGCCGGAGAGAGGAGTGAGAACATGTAAGAGAAACAGCCCTGCAGACACCCAGGACAGTGAAGAAGGAGGGGAGGAGGTGCTCCAGGCACTGGAGCAGAGACTCCCCTGCAGCCTGTGGTGAAGACCATGGTGAGGCAGGCTGTCCCCCTGCAGCCCGTGGAGGTCCATGGTGGAGCAGAGGCTCCCAAAGATGGT
>VYZV01045369.1:170981-184593 GCA_013401275.1 Pandion haliaetus
CTGGAGCAGGTTTTCTGGCAGGACTTGTGACGCCACGGGGGACCCACGCTGGAGCAGTCTGTGCCTGAAGGCCTGCACGCCGTGGAAGGGACCCACACTGGAGAAGTACATGAAGAACTGCAGCCTGTGGGAAGGACCCACATTGGAGAATTTCATGGAGGACTGTCTCCCGTGGGAGGGACCCTACACTGGAGCAGGGGATGAGTGGGATGAGTCCTGCCCCTGAGGAGGGTGAAGCAGCAGAAACAAGGTGTGATGAACTGACCCTAATCCCCATTCCCTGTCCCCCTGTGCCGCTGGTGGGGGTAGGTAGAGAATCCGGGAGTGAAGTTGTGCCCGTGAAGAAGGGAGGGGTGGAGGGAAGGTGTTGTGAGATTTGATTTTACTTCTCATTACCCTACTCTGGTTGATTGGCAATAAATTAAGTTCATTTTTCCCCAAGTTGAGTCTGTTTTGCCCATGATGGTAATTGGTTAAGCGATGTCTCCCTGTCCTTAGCTCGACCCGGGAGCCCCTTGTTATATTTTTTCTCCCCTGTCCAGCTGAAGGGGGGAGTGATAGAACGGCTTTGGTGGGCACCTGGCATCCAGCCAGGGTTAACCCATCACATTATCTCATTGATTTTACGCAACATCTCGAAGTGTTGAAGTTAACGTCAGTGAGAAATGTCTATCTACTACATCCATGTATTTCGTTATTTTCTATCTATTTATGTAAGCAATCATTCTGTGCTGCTTCTTTAAGATACAAGTATAAAATGTGCATGTCATACACAGGTAATATAACACCTTACAATACCATACTAAAAGGCAGGAAAACAGTCCCTACAATGAGGAGGAAATTACTGGAGGAGAAAAAATGTCACTTAAGAATTAATGAATCAAGTGTGTCTTACAGGATTGATCATTTAAGATGAGGTCAATGAATTTACGATACAAATGGCTATATCACTAGAGGTAATAAAATAGAGCAATATCATTCATTTTACATCTAACTAATGACGTGCTCAGAGTAATTACAGACTTCTTCTAAAAGCTGACACTGATTAGTTCAGATGTGATAGGTGAAACATGTATATCTTTCTGTTCAATAAAATAACATTTTCTTATCTGTAAAACACACAGCCAATGTCTTATTTTTTTAAGTACTTGCATTCCATACAGAACATGGTCGTTCTTCACAATCAGCTCAAAATCTCTCTGTTCATTTATTCCTTCTGCTTCCCCTTTCCTGCCTCATCCTTCCCCTTCACTGTACAACTGAGAGAAGAGCTAAACTGTTGCAGAATGCTTGTTAACACTGCATTGGATTTGGTAGTGCTTACGCACCGGAGTAGCTCCCCGGCCTTCACTGGGATTAGTCATGAGAGTTAATGCTGTGGGATCATGTTCGGAGGGCCTGACCCAGCACCCATGGAAAACAATTAAGAGAATCCTCTTTAATGCAATCAATCAGCTTTGGGCCTGATGCTTAACACTGGCCTCCACTCACCCTGGAGTCGGCAGGAGCCTTGCCCCTGACCTCAATGGGAGCAGAGGCATGGCTGGGGATTTTGGAAGGAATTGTGGCAGAAATACACAGGAAGAAAATAAATGCCGTGAGGCTGAGTTTCAGACATTTCCTATCAAACATAGGTGAAGCAACCATTTTGTACATTTCTTCCCGAAAGGAGGTGGCACCGGTAGCAGTGTGACTGAGAAGGAGTGTGAACATTTCTGAGATAAAGGGTCAGACCTTGCAAGGTGCTAATAGATCCCCTATGCACCTTCATCTCCCTTAGAAAATACTCATTGTACCCCTCTTGGGCAAGCACACTTCACACCGCAAATGCCAGAACACAAACCCTGAATGACAGCAAGATCAGTAATAAGATAACTGCCTATCTCATTCAGCTGTAATGCAACAACCCTCAAGAAGATTAAATTTACCTAACTGGGGCATGTCCAATACTAAACAACAGAATGAACATTTCCTTCAGTACATATAATGTATTTATATTTTAGTGGCGTGTTGCCAGTGTGCTACTTATAAGCTCAATTACTTGATATCATTCATCCGCTTTCCTGTGAAACATGCAGCAATCTACACCAGGAGATGACTTAGAAGACACTGCATCAGCAGAAACACTACTTGCACCCAATACGGGAACACTGAGGAAGTCAGGACTGAGGGATTCTGTAATGCTCAGATTTCTCTAATACAAAGAGGGCAAAAAAGCCATTCCTGTTGGCATCTCTATCTTTATTTTGATAGAAACATCCAAAGCAGAGTCCAGATGTGGCCACAAGGTTGTCCTGTGGGCACAACACAGGCATCCTGCTGCACTTAAAAGGGCCACACTCAGGCTTTAGGCATAGGGTAATTAATACTTTAATTGGCTGTCAAATGCAGGCACGAAGTTCACCCATGAGTATAGTCCACCACTAGCCTCTGAACAATAATCTAGTATCAGACACTACTTCATTACGAAATGCATTTGCTAAAATCTGTCTGTGGAGGTACTTACATCAGCCTGAGAGAAACCAGGAACGAGTAATGTGCAAACACAACCGCTGCGAAGAAAGAGAGCCTGTGCCTTTTATACAGCATTTTGGACTAATATCAGCTCCCTGGTAAAGCTTAGCGAGAGGACAGAAAAGGGTCACCAGGGCAAAGACAGTCCCTTTTCAGCTTCTCCAGAACCAGAGGGTGACTAATGAAGCCCCTCTCCTTGCTCAGGAGAATGCCATCGTGGGACACTTAGCACAAGGGAGGGCTGCATCGCCTCCTGAGGACCAGGCTCTTATCAAGGATGTCAAAACATGGGACTTAAGATTATCAAAGCCTCACTTCCTGGCATAAAATCCATGTATTCAGCTTTGCTGCGTAGTTTCTACTCCGTTTTCCCACTGTGGTATCCAACTGTTGTCTCTTCATACATGCTCAGGCATATGTTCTGGCTTCATGGACGCCACTGCACATTTCCTATAGCCCATTCTGGCCCTGGCTGCCTTTCCTTTTAGCCCAGACTGTGTCCCAGGCCCTTCCCTGCAGTTTCCAACCCTGCCACTCACCCAGGATGTGCAAGGCGTGGAGGCAGAGGCTCCCACCTCATCCCAAAAGCTGCAAGGCGAGGACACAGCCCCCCTCCCCCTGCACACGGTCCTGCCTTGCAGCCAAGCGAGAACCCAACACACCAGCCATATGTTTTTCAGCAAGGGCTAGAGTTTTTTGAAGCCTGCCAAACATTGGACGCAGCAGCAATCAAGAAATTAGGAAGTGGCTTGAAACACACATATGGAGGTTTCTAGCAAACAGCCAAATGAGTCACAACTAGTGACTGTTACACACAGCTCAGTCAGACCCTTTGCATATCACCCAGTAGCTGCTGCAGCATGGACACCAAGGCACCTTGCCACCTGGGCCCCTGCGCAAGGCTGTGAAGCACTCCCAGCAGGACAGCAGGGGAAAATTCAGTGTATCAAAAGGAAAGAAACGCAGATCTGGGTGTCCTGAAGGACATTGTGCCCAAATATCTTTAAAAGGCAAAGGAGTGTGAAACCTCTCTCAGCTGTTCTTGCCAGCTCCCCCAGCTTGTTGGGCAACGTGGCTGCCTGCTCCCTCTCTGCTTTCCTCCATTTATCCACCACCAAGGCTCCTCTTTGGAGCAGGTCAACTAAAAGGTAAAGGCAATATCTAAACAAATCCCCTCGTAGATCCTGCCTGCAGTGCTAAATCCACCCCCATGGCCCCCTCTCTGCAGCCTGCTGCATGACCAATCATGGAGAAACTTTGGGGCAAGAGCTGTACTTCAACGCTTGTGAGTGCAGAGAAGCCGTAGCCCCAGTGGGGCTCTGAGTCAGACTGATCCCTCCTGCAAACATCAACTCAGAGGTCTGTACCTACTCTTCACCCCCTGGCCCACTCTCCTCCTGAGGGTCCCCCCGTGGAGCTGCTCCTGGGGAAGTGAAGCCCCCACCGGGCTGGGAGGGCACCGCTCAGCTGTTAGCACACAAACACACAGTGTTTGACATAAAGATCATTCCAAGGCACTGGAGTTCCCTTTTAGCATTTTCTGACTCAGAAGAAGGATGAATATTAAGAAGTGCAAGGTAGGCACCCTGCCGTGCCGACTGGGAAGGTGAGCAGGTGAAGATCTGCAGAAGGACATGGCCATGCTCTGCTCAGATGCACAGAGTCAGAGCAAGGAAGAGGAGGGGAACATGTTCCAGCCAGAGACAATGGCAAATGACAAACTCCTTTGAGACATTAGCAATAATCAGCATAATGGCATTGAAATTTGTAATTTAAAGGCCTTTTTGCTTATCCTAATGCTGTTGTGCTTTTTTCCCAGCTGAGTTATCACAGAAGGTATTCAGCTGCCAGCACCCTGCGCCAAACGATGGAGTGGGCACAGCCTCGCCAGAAGCCGCACAACCTGCCGTTGCTGACCAAGGTGCCCTGCATTTCCCTCCCTGATCCTCCTCCAAAACGCCCACCCTGGACCTGCTCAGGCTTCCTCTCGAGAGGGACGGGGTAGCCCGAGGCATGGGCAGTGCCTGAGCAGGGTGCACAGGGGTCTGTGTGTCCAGCGCCGCAGCTGTGGCATGCTAGCCCATGGGGCAGGGGGCTTTGGTCTCGGGGTCCCTGGCAGGGATGCAGATTGTCCCCAAAGGGGGAGGGCAGTTCACAGCATCTACTTTCAAGACAACTGTAACCAAGACCCTGCCTCAGCTGTCGTGGCTGGGAATTGATGCTCTTTCACTACCAAATGTTAAACAATACCAGTAACAGGCATAATCCAAAGTGTGGCTCTAAGCAGTTATCCAGCCTTGATAACCACTTTCAGTGTGCTTATTGGAAGACATTCAGCATGTTTATTGTGGCAGGATTCTTCTGTCCACTATGGCTTGTGATAATTTTTTATAATAATTGTCCCACTTGAATGGAGTGATTATTATAAAAAATTAAAAAAAAAAATCATTCCAGCTGAAACCTGCTGCGAAGGAACCCCGAGGCAGGCTCTAACACACTGTGAATGTGGTTACAATATAGCTCATAGCAATGCTAGGTGTGAAGGAAAACAGATTTTTACAATGTTTAGATCTTTGTGCAAAAACAGTTGACAAAACAGAACACTGCAGTTGCCTGCAACTTAAAACTGTCCTGTGATTAGTTTCTCTCTGTTTAAAAGAAACCAAAGCTTGCCTGCTTATTTGCTTTTCCTTTCCCTAACATAACCCTCCTAAACTTCCTGTCCTCCTGAAAATCTGTACCACAGTTTTCTGAGGAGTGAATACTGACTTTATGTCATTTAAATGCAAGACCCACTCTGTCTCCATTATTCATCCTAACTACACAAAGGTCTAAGCTACATGAAGCATAAGGAGAAAATAGAGCTATTTGGTAATTAATGGATAATGATAAATTGATTTCATTTTTTTAAATCATTGCAATTCTCATCTGTGATATTTAAAACATAGTCTTTTCAAAGCCCTTGTGTTTCTTTGTGCTGGGGGGCTTTTTAATGTTCCCAGCCAAAAGCAACGAATGTAAGTTATGCTAATGCCCGGTGGAAATCCAGGTTGGGTCTTGTTTCATCAGAGTGGCTACATATTTGATTTTGTATATAAACAGCTGAGCTCCGTGTTTTCAACTTCAGTCTGAGGCTTTGAAACCACAGGAGGAACTTTGGATCTGAAGCCGCTGGTGAAGCCCACAATATGGTGGGTGAAACTTAGGGAAAATGTAGTGTGAGGTGGGGCTTGCCAAGAGGAAAGTTCTTCTCCCCAGAAACCTTCCTGGCTGAAATAACACAGAATGGGACAATAACAGCATTTGAACTTTAAAATCCTTAATGTCGGGTTTTTACACTTGTACCATACAAGAGCCGATTACAGGGCACATTTACACTGCTGTTTCAGTACTGGCTAAGGCCACCACTCCAGCAGACATAAGTCCTAAATTAAATTAAGATGATGCAGAAGATGAAAGGAGGGCAAAAGCGGGAGAGGCAGGGAGTTTACACGCCCTCAGCAGGACAGACAACCTGTCTCACCAAGACTCACATTTCAGAAATGCCTGAAGAACATTTAAGCCTCGATGCCCTTGTCAAGGATAATGCAGGCCCTGAGAAACCTCATCCCACTCAAGCTGATGGGCCTTCGAGCATAACTATGTCATGCGAGAGACTGTGGGGCAGAGCAAACCCTTGCTCTAGCCATTAAGTCTCAAGTTCAACTCTCAAGCTCCCATGAAGCCTCAAGCTCATCAAGATGGCTGCCATGGACCTGCAAGCAGTATCCCAGCATTTGCAGGGTGTTGTGCCCACACAAAAGGCCAAGAGGCAGGTCCTCTTCCAGATTTAACTTGGTCTGACAGGAGACCATTCAAGTGTGTCTGTAGCCTCCTTCTTGGTGAGCCTAATTCAAGGGTAGGGATGTGTGGAGTCAACTGAGTGTCTGCACCATGCTCCTCATGGCCCTTAGTTCACAGGTGGCAGTGGGAGAAGCCAGCTTGGCAGACCAGCGGCAGAGTCATATTTGCTGATCAGGCAAGCAGTTTCAGGTTATATGGGCACTGATCACCTTGAGCTCTGACACCTGATTTCCAGGCCAAGACTTCCCATGATGTGCATTCTCAAACTTCTCCTGGTCCTGAAATGACCTGGGGAAAAACTGAGCAGCCAGAAGCAAGAAGTACATCGAGTAGGTGAAGCTGAGAGTCTTGGTGAACTACAGCATGTGCCTTTCCACGACAGGAGGTTTTGCTTTATGATCCTTAAGCTGTAAGTGCCACAGCGAGAACTTCTCTTCTTCCTAAAGATGACCCAAAAGTACCTCCTCAAACTGCTGCCACTAAAGCCATGCAAAGTATTGGTAGCGAGAAGCACTGTAAACACCTTGAGAACAGGACAAGAACTGTCAGCTTTGAACATTTGGGAAGGCAAAAGAAAGAAAACAAAGCTAGCAGCTGGAAAAACATTTCTGGGGCTTAGAAGTACTTCCTCACAGTGTCCAGTGCCTGCCGTCTCTTTGGGGCAGCAGGGGAATGTTGCACTAGGATATCCCCCTCCTTCCTCTCCCTCAGAAAGTGGAAATGCATCTTTCCTCATGAGGACGTTTACTTCAATGTCCTTGGAGAACCTTCTGCACAGTTAACATTTCCACATGCCCCACAAGCAGCAGAGCAGCTTCTCCACCCCTGGGGTGCCCAAACTGCAGGGACCTGGGCTGAGGACCACTGCCAGCCCCTCTTCAGGGGACAGACAAGAGGGCCAGCACTACTGCCATGCCAGGAGCTCCTCACTCCTGTGCAGGGGCTGCAGGGACAGGAGAAGAGGACTAAGGTTTCTTCTGCAGAGCAGCTGCCAACTGGTGCCCTGAGGAAAGAAAGCCTGTATACATGAGGCTTTGCAGCACTCCCTGCATCCAGCCCCAGCAATCAGGAAAAGAAAGGGAAATTGAGAGCAATTAACACTGTAAATGTTTCTATCAAATTCTTTTGAGAATTACAGATGCTGTTAAGTCCAGGCAAACTTAGAGGCAAAAGAGGAAAGGGGCACTTTACTAGCCTCAAATAGTCTCTCACTTATTGAGTGACCAAAATCTCCCCAAGTGAGAAATCTTCACCCTTGACAACATCATGCTACCACATCTGCAGATAACTTCAGAAGCCAGATGAAGATTTATATTCTCTAATTAATTCACTTTTTTATTCAATACCTGAATAAACATGTTCACCTTTTTTTTCCGAACAAAACTTTATTCTGGTCATATAGCAAAGTAACATTGTGAGATGGAAAATAACCCATGTGGCTCATCTGTCTAGAATTTATTTCTAGTAATATCTTATATGTATTTTTTCTCCAATATATTTTCCTTTTAATATTCAAGAGAATATAAAAATAACAATAAAACCCCCTCCATTATGTTTCCAGTGCTCATATGTTGGTTGACAGAACTATAAATGTAATAATGAGGAGGTTTGAGGGGCAGGTTAATGTTTTTTGCTAACACACGATGCTTTTAGCCTAAGGCATTGCTGAAGGCCAATACCACTTCCCCTGGACCAAAATCACCACTGAACAGCCATTAAAACACTCAGGCTTAAATGTAATATTACTGGGTCTAGAGAATATTACTGTAATCCAGATTTGAAATATCATTAGTCCATAGAATAGCAAGTAGGAATGCAATCTGAAACTTTGAGAAATCTTTATTTACCTGTAATGAAGGCTTCTAAGTCCAATTCTTTGTCTCACCTATGCCATTTTACAGTGGCTTAACTCTCACAGATTTTTGTGTTGTTTCTTCTGATTTATGCTTGTACAACCAGAGGCTTACAGACTAGAAGTCTCTGGGTGCTCTGGAATATATATATATATGGGGTGTGTGTGTGTGTGTGTGTGTGTTCCACCTATCTATATAGGTCAGGGATCTTCAGCCTTTATTATTACATGCAATATCATGCAATAATATTTACAGGCCAGCACCCATTACACTATAGGCGCCATAGCGTGGGCTGCAGCAGAACTGGCTGGGTCTCACAGTCTACCTGAGGCAGACCCCTTGCCCACATTTCCCCACCTTTCCCAAACATAAAATTCTTGAGCGACTGCATCAGCTGCTTACTTGGAAAAATAATATTAGCGGAAGGTTGACTTGATTAGGGAAAGATTGACTTGACCGTTAGTAAAAATGAATGAAAAAATTTCCAAATTTTCCAAGAGGAGCATTGCTGGGTTTTAGTCTAGAGAGCTTTGAAGGGAGTCAAAACTGTTCCAGATTTGACTGCATGTGATTCACACTTTGAGAATTGCTTGTTTCACTGCTGGTAATGGTACACACCACCCCACGTCCCAGAATACGTTCAGTTTAAAGAGCAGCCCGCTCTCTGGAAACCACATTTGATTAGAACAACCCTGGGCAAGATCCAAAATCTGCCTGGATCAAGGAACAGTGTGTCACAACGGTTTCAGCCCAGGACCGAGACGTGTCACATCTCTTGCAGATTGGGCATGAAGAGTGGAATTAATTTTCCCATTTCCTCTGGAATTGGGGGCTGGAGAATACGAAGCCAAGCGAGGGAAATTGCTCGGCCGCGCACAGAGGAAGCATTCTGCTTGCCTCTAGTTTCTCTTGCTGCGAGGCACTGATCCTGGCTGAAACCCAGAGCCCGTTGGTACAGACCCAGCTCCCCTTCCCCCCTTCTATTAGCACAAAATCACCACTGGAGAGAGGCTTATTCTGAGCAACTGTTAGACTCACTCTTGGGCACTCCCATATGAAGCAGGTAAGACTGAAATAAGGGCCAGGGAAAAGAAGAGATGGGGAATGCAACAGTCTGCACATCCTCCAGATGGCGAGAGGAGAGGAGAGGAGAAAGGAGAAAGGAGAAAGGAGAAATGGAAAAATAATCCAGACAGCCTGATCTTAGGTGTTTACTTTGATTGCGTGGTTCAGGTCTGTGGACAGAGATAGGTGTCTCAGGAGGGTGGATCACGGCAGGAACCTAACTAAGGCTCTGAACTGGTACCAGCAGCACTCTCTCCCTGAATCCANGGGGGGGGGAGAAAAAAAAGACTCTGTCTCCGGAAGGTAGGATTTACCATGGCTATTATGGTCCCTAGCTATCTTAAACCACTGTTTTCCCAGATTTTAGCCTTAAAAATAATAAATGAGGAGTTATAAAGGTCTGAAACTGCAGCCTAGAGCCAAACATACGGTGAACTAATGTGTGCGAAAACTTCCTTGTCTTCTGCTAATGCCCCTCTTGTTTTACTAAGAACATTCCAGCCGTGAAGCCGTGCTTCCTGCAACAGGACCCACCAGCTGCGACAGTGGCGGGCAGCAACCAGCTTTACCTGTGACTGAAGCCTGAGGAAGGGAGGGCCAGCCCTTCATGTACCCCGCTGCCTGCTACAATGCTTTTGTCAGGCCTGAAACAGTTGCTGGTTCTCAAATAATGGAAAAGGCACCTTCTTCCTTGGTGATTTATACCTATCTCTTTCTAGGTAGGGTATGGATGTGGAAAACAAGTCCCACTAGGTCTTTTCTACTCAAATGAAAAGAGAGAGTATGTCTTACTTATCCTTCTGCTTAGAAAGTGTTTAGCACTGGAGTGTACCTGACACCCGGCTATTTACATAAATCAAATCTATTCTTAGTAACCCCTGGAAGAATCTGGGATAACTTCACTGAAGCCAGTGTTGTTTTTTCAATTTGAACAATGTAACTGAGAGTTGAATTTGGCACAAAGTATTAATTTCTCACCAAGGAGGGTACATTACAGCAGAAGGCATCAGACGCACTATTCGGTAAAGAACACAATTACAGAGGACCCTTTAGTAATGCATTGTGTTACTGTAGATGGCACTCACTCCTTGCCTGTACATATGATGCACGCTGTGACTGCATAGATTTTATTATGTAAATGCATCACGGCAAACCCTTTCATACTCACAAGATCATGCAGATGATTTTCTCATTGCATGACATGTGCAATGAAGCAGCTATGTGGAAGCTGCACCCCAGGACAAAAGAAATCAATGTATTTAAACCGTCACTCTGCAAGTGTATCACAGGCAAGGCTCTCAAGAGTGCTATGCTCTTTAGACTCTTCCTCAAAAAGGACTAACTCTGTCTTGCTTTCTCCAGCTCTCTTCCTTCCCTAGGTCTTTCCACAAAACTGCCTCTGACAACAATTTCACAGGGTAGAGCAGCACTGGAAATATACCTCATTGAACCAGCTGAGATCTGGCTGCCAAATGAAGACAAGTAGCCATCACATACAAAGACTCCTAACTCTGTATTTGTTCAATGCACTGAAGTGTTTGCTTCTCTTGTAAGGACTTTTCTTTAAATTTATTTTAACACCCACCCCGGCTCAAGTGCTCCTCATCCAGTGACTTACAGCAGTAAAAGAAGGAAGGCTATGTAGCTAGGGTGCTGAGATGGGAGTTGCCAGTTTGGCGTTAGTCATTCCCCGCAAACACAAAATTCCTGACTACCTTTGAACAAGGGGAAGGGTAGGCAGTGAAATAATCCAGACAGCCTGATCTTAGGTGTTTACTTTGATTGCGTGGTTCAGGTCTGTGGACAGAGATAGGTGTCTCAGGAGGGTGGATCACGGCAGGAACCTAACTAAGGCTCTGAACTGGTACCAGCAGCACTCTCTCCCTGAATCCACTACAGAGGGAATGAAGGGAGGGTAAGCTCAGGCAGCTCTCTAAAGCTGGGAGGCTTGTATGTTCTTTATTTTGAGTCTGTATCTTTGATCCTCCTTTTAAAATGGGGAGAAGGCTTCCCCTTACCTGACTAGCCTACTTAGAGCATGAGTTTTTTGAAAAGAGAATCAGGTTGTCCTACACATGTGTACAACATCCAGTACAGTCAATCACATATAGCGGGTGCGAACCACCACCACCATCAGACGACCAAAGTGCAACATTATTATGGGGCTCTTTCTGCTCTGATCAGGAATCATGAGGGACTTTGCCCAAGCCCTGACTTTAGGATTTGGTTCTCTGTGGCTATGTGCAGATGTGCACACACTTGCACACTCGTATATGTCTTGTTGTATGAAATGTTGTATGGAATGGCTTATTGCAGGACGCAATATAGTAATGGGGGAAAAGAAGACAGAGTTAAGTATAGCATATTTACTAGTAGACATGACTGAGAATATTGACTGTTCTTCACATCTACCAGGCACATTTATCACCCTGTGATATAGGAGGGGAGATGACTGAGAGGTAGGGACATGCCAGTTAACCTCAGGCACTTGTCCAAGCACAACGAGAGATCTGAGGTATGCACGAGGGTTGAAATTCCATTACAGGTTTTAAATAATTAAACACTACATGTTTGGAAGCTCATTCCTTCCTATTACTTTTTAAATAATTAATCTGTATTTACATCTATTGAACTTCATGGAGCTATACACATAACAAATTTGAGTCAAGTTACAGAAGAGAGATTTTTCCTGTCTGACAGCATTACAAATGTTTTTTGCTGTATGCAGTAACTTCAGCTATTAGGGATCAGTCAAAAACCAAATCCAAGCTAGATGCTGTACATCACAGGCACATGTGTAAGGGGTTTTCTATCAAATTATTCACAAGTAATCAAAACACTAAGAGAAACTGTAAATCCCCAGAGGAAAAAAATGTGCTTCTAACATCTTAGAATAGTAACAAGTGATTCAAGTTGGAAGAAAGTAAACCAAAAAACTGCACGCATTGTTCATATTGAACATATTCATTATGTTCAAGCTAATGCTGTCANTACAACACATTATTTCCCTCTATTTGCTTCTGGTTCAAGCTGAACAAGCCATTAAATACCCAGCAGGTTTCACCTAACTGGAACTACACATGATGCACCAAAGCGAACAATCAACACTGTTCAAACCTTCAAAACAATAAAGCACTGAAATGGGCTCTTGAAACTGTAGCTCTGCCCTGGGAAATGAATTTGTAGCAATGGCATCAAGATTACATGTTTATTGTACATGTGATTTCCAGCTCAAGTTAGCTTCTATTTACAAGTAAGCAGATATATATGCATTCACTTATGCAATTCTAGCTGGCATTCCTACAAATTCAGTCTGAAAGTCCAACTAAGTTATTTCCTTTTCAAACAGCATTACTACTAATAGAAATGCTGCTGGCCAAACAGTTCCTTCAATTATAATAAGTGGAGCAAAGCTGCCTTCAAACTGAGATCTCAGTTACACCTGCACAGTTATTCTGGAAGTTAATTAGATTGCATAGGGGTAAATAGGGACCTAATGTGCTCTTCAGAGGCCTCATAATCGCAGAAGACGTATTAGGCAGAGAAGAAAGAAACCAACTTGACTTTCAAATCCCAGGCTGGCTTTGCAAGGAAGGGAGCAAAAACATCTGTACCTGTAGGTGAAGCCTACATGGAAAGCCAGTGTCACCTTGCAGGGGAAAGGTTTGCTTAAAAAAACGTCTTGCAACTGTCTTATTTTGTAATTGTTATTAAAAAAGAAAAAAAAACCAAGACACCTAAATCAAGTGCAGGCATTGGATCCAATAATGACAACTCTCGTGTTTGCTCCTTTGACCCATGCAGCTATAATTCAGAGTCCTGAGGACAGAAGCTGCACATTTCTGAATGGCAGAAGACAAACAGGGTTGCAGAAGAAGGGACCACAAGGTCAGGTTTCAGTGAAAGCCAGGCTTGCATGCCAGGCATGGAGATCAAGGACCGACTAACTCAAAGCACAGGAAGAATCAGCGCTTCAGATGTCAGCTGTTTCAAGGATTACAGGCCCTCCTGTTTCTGGTGTCAAGGTAATAATCAGAACAGCGGACGCGCGAGGCTCCTTGCAGTGATAGCTGAACGTGCAGCCCTTGATTTGGATTCGGTTTGGGGGATTTTGTTTCCTTTTTAGACAAAGCCAACAGTGCCAAGCATTCATATTTCAAGGCTATTTAAGGATCAAAACCCATCTTAATAAAAAGACGAGCAAGATTCAAAGCAGAAAATTATATGGGAGCCTCACATACAGTAGGTGGAGAGGCAGGATTCTGTGACTTTTTATCAGAGGTATTCGTTTAGAGATCGGTGCTAATGACAGCTTCTTAAAAATGCGCCCCCCCCCC
>VYZV01045369.1:184619-223082 GCA_013401275.1 Pandion haliaetus
GGATGGCTTATGCAAATTAACCAAATGTCCTATAAATTAGTCTTGAAATGCCTGGGATAATGAGCTGCTTGCATGGTGAGCAGTGCACAGTATTCAAAGAAAGACTCTTCAGAGGTTGGGAGAGCAGGAGAATATTATAAATGTGCCCAGGCTGCACAACAAGGCGGGATGCTCCACTGGCATTGTGCTCCTCACCCCAAAAGGCAACGCTAAGTGACTAGGATTGAAAAATGCAATGCTAGGAGATACCTAAACATTGAAAACCCCAGTAATTAGCTGGTAGGCAGACAATGCGCCTCTAGCTACTGAAACCCAAGCCTGCAGATCTTCTTAGCTGACTTGGCCAACACATTTAAACTGGTCGCAGGCTGGGTTTTCCTCCCTGCATAATTTGGAGTTTCACTGAAGGCGTTTTGACATATGCTATGTATGTGAATGGTATTGTGTTCAGTGCTTTTTTTGGAGATGTGTATCTACCTACCAAAAGTCATACCTCCCTTGTGTTCCTTACCTGAGGTGGAGAATGCTTCAAAACTACACTCCTGGCTGTACTTTAAGAACAAATGTTTTATGTCAGTTGCCATTTTCTTATGAAGCACAGATTTAAGAGCAAGCTTTATGTACAAAGGGCTGGTTCTCTATGCCTGACTCAAGCAGTGCTGTCTGAGGCACATGAGGTAAATGATAATAAATAAGATGACAAATCAAAAATACACCACTTGCTTTTGGTGTGTGCTTAATTGGCATTCCACCTCTAATAATTACATCCATATTGAATTTGTGTGTGGGCACCTTCATTTGCAACATCACAATAATTAAATGACATTAACATTCAGAAGCATTTCATTATTGTCACAGAACTAAAGTGGGAAGGGTGAGGGAAAGAGGATGGACAACAGGGATGAAAACCAGAGATGGGTTTTACAAAAGGAGCAACTGCCTTGCCTCCCTCCCTCTCCTTCTGGTACTCCCAAGGCCCCACATTTTCTGCTAACTACTCTGTGGAGCAAGCCCTCAAAGGAAGCCATTTTAACTCTTTGTCCTGCAATAACCACTGTGTACTCCTGAGCACCCTGCCTTGGAAACTTCTCTGTTCGCTATTCACAGATAGCATAGGAAGCTCCTCAAAGCCCACAAGACTGCTATGCAAATGGTAATAAAGCTGACTCTCTGCTATCAGTGTTATTAGGATATGGTGAGCGGCTCCACTCAGAGCATAAGCTTTGCACTGACCACGGCTATTCTGACTCCATGGCGTTTTATCCCAATTGACAGTCATGCAGACAAAAGGAATGAGGTAAAGGCAACGCAAGAAGGAGGAATTCATCGTTGCAATTCCACATGAGCTTCAGAAGTGCAATTATGCCTGTTTTCTGAATGGTGAGCAGAGACAGAGATAAAGTGACTTGGCCAGGGTCACAAAGAATATCTGTAACAGAGCTGAGGAGGAACAGACGCCTCATTAAGGACTGGTCTAATTCCAGGCATCGAGGCAATCTTCCTTGTAAGAAACGCAGGGCTTGTGTTCAGAGTTACAAGCCACCCAGTTTGGTCATACTGAGAAATCAAGCTGTGAGCAGTGGCAGGTAACTGACAGGTTTTTAGATGGCAAAAAATCACATTTAGTAACATCTGGGCATTACAACATTCAGGGAAGGGGACTTTCCACAGCTAACAGCACTGAGAAGCCAAAAACTACAGGAACTTTGAAAACAAGTGGGGACATCAAAAATACATTATGTGATTTATCATGGACCTGGGGAAGAAGATAGTTAAACGGAGAGAAAGGAAAGATAGTAATGGAAGAAGACAGATATTCAGAAGGGGAACAGGCACCTAAGGAAAAAGTTGCAGGGAGCAGAAAACCAAAAACAAAGGACAAAAATAATTTAAAATGGAATAATAGCAGATATACTTAGGTGAAAACATCCCAGCTGGGGTGCCACAGGGGCGATCCCTGCCTCACTGCAGCTTTCGATATACACGCACCAGCTTGCGTGAATCTTGGATGGAGGAGCGTTTGTGCTGGGGACAGTCCCAGGAGGAGCAGCCTGAGGAGATGGGCTCCCAGCACAAGGGTACCGAGGCAGGTGAGGCACAGCATCCGAGCCCCCCAGCGCACTCCACTTGCTCCCTGCTCGGCATCTGCAGCGAGCGTAACGTTAGCAGCAGCTGTTTCAATAATGCTTTAAACCTTCCTGCCCTCCTTTTCAGAGCTCCGACATGCAGATTCAAATCTCTGGACATTCACAAGCAATTATTTTCTAATGATGCTAGAAGCAAAGCTTCCAGTCCTACAGCTTCAAAAAACCCTGCCCAGCCATGCTCTGCTGTTGACCTTTTCAAGACCTAAATATATATGAGATACCTAAATTAGATAATTGGCCAAGTATAATGCTGGTGTAAGCTGAAGGCCTTTTACCAGAGGTGACACAGGCTCCCTCTAAGCAGGAGAGAAACCGCAGGAACTCCATCCTTGCTGGTTTGCCCCCTGTGTTCAAAAGCTTCTCTGATGCTCGCTCCTCTCCTGATTTTGTGTTATTTTATTCATGCGCATCCCAGTGTTAGGTTTCACAGTGGATGTGCTTAGCTGTACAAACTGTGCCAACTGAGCTTACCAGAATGGTGATGTTGTGCAGGAGATGGTACTTTTGCAAGGGCAGCCCCAATTTCCTATTTTCCACTGTTGCATGAGAACAGCCTACCATGCCGTATAAGATATAAATGTTTTGTGGCCTTGCAGATAAACTAGATAGACAGCCGATCCATCATCATGACTCCACATCACCACCATGGTGAAGGGATAAGGAGCGAAAGCTGATGGCTTCTGCACAACAAACAAACAAGCACAGAGACAGTGTTTGCTCATTTCAATGTGCAAAGCTGACTTGTTTAAATATGAATATGTTGCTTATAGCCAAATTTTAGTGACAGCAGCCCCATGGCATTTATCACTGTTTGAACGTTTGCTAAAAATAGTCGCATTGTCTCTGGATTTTTTCAGATGCCACATCTGCAGGTAGCTTTTGCTCCCTCCACCCCATCTCTACCCGTCACTGTTTCCCCCACCCTCCAGGGTATATCATACTCAGGAAGATACTAACCAGGCAAGGTTCACATGGTGTCACAAACACCTGAAATCACTTCCCTGTCCTCACCAAAAGTCTGTGCCCTTTTCTCTCTCTTCTCTCGCTTGCTGTCTTTTTCTGTCATGCTTACAGGCAGGGGCACCAGGCACAGCTTCAAAATGCCCCCAGCACCTTCACTGAAGAGTGAGGTTGTCTAAAAGGGAGCACACACTGTTGAGACTGCGGAGCGGTTTCTCTCAGACCAGATCGTGATACTCACTGCTTCTCCATTAACAGAAAAGTGAGTGATTTTCTCTTCTCCCTAACCTCAGCATACAGCACGTTACAGATATGCTTTAGAATCAAAGCACTGGCTGGAGGAACTAACAGATCTTTTGCATTTCTAGGTTTTCACTGTATATATATTCAGATGAAGCATCTGTCTCAAATTCAGGGTGACCTGCCTTGAGTCATTCTTCTCCCAGAGCTCAGCTGGGTGCTGTGTTTACAGCTATGAAAAGGAGCAAATTCCACCCAGGAAACAAGCAGCAGTAAGAAAACACACAACGTGAAATCTAAACATTTCTGGTTCCCTCCGAGTGTTGCAATCCAGGCACTCTCCAAATCCCCCTTCTAAGACAGAGCTACGCGGAGTTCCTGGAGGATCAACAAGGTCCAGGCTATTTTGGATTTGCCCTCTTTGCAGTTTTCTAACTCTGACTGCACTGGGAGGCCCCCATGCCCACAGCAGCTCGTACCTCCAGCATAAGCACCTGCATTCATCCAGATGGATTTTGGTGCAGGACCAGGGCTTTGCACAGCAGGGATGCGGTACCTCCCGACACTCCTGCTGTGGTATCCATGGTATCGATGTGCTGCCACTCTGCCACTCAAAAAGAGGCTCTGAAAAGAAAAGGCAGATTCCCCGGGCCATGCAGGGTTTTGCTAGCTCAGCACGTAGGAACCTGCAGACAGCCAGCAGAAACCATGAACTGCAGTGCTCATTAGTCCACAAACATTCAAAAAGGCATTTTGCCTTCTGCACGCAATGTACCTGCACTAGTGGCAATCCTCAACATTTTACAGCAGAGCTATTTTCTCCGCTGTGTTAATCAGATTTGCTTTCAGCAGGTTTTTCTAACAGCACAGGGGGGAAACTGGGCCAAACTCGTCTACATGATGGCTCCTCCCAGCACTCACACTGACTCAGCTGAGCTGGAGGCAAACAGCGGTGGGATTATAGTAAATTCGATGGAGGCAAGCACGGCCTGCTTTCCAAGAATGCGAGCAAGGTACTGCAGCTCACCCAAGCAGGCTGCTGCGGTCCGCTCAGCCCCCAACTCCTGGCTGAGCACAGAGGCGGCCAGAGAGGGACAGCAGCTCGGGGACACCCAAGGGATACATCTCACCAGGGCGCACTGGAGAGAAGAGCCACCACTTCTGTCACTGCAGCCGTGTGGTGACTTAGGGCAGCTGAGATTTCAGGGAGATCTCCAAGGAAGGCTTCCGATAACCAACACGGACAAATATCTCCTTCTATGTGGGAAGGATGTCCGCAGCCTCTGGTTATTTCTTTTCACCGACCGCAGTGATCTCGAGCTAATCTTGTTTGAACTTTGGACACCTTGCACTCATCGGGGCCTCAGCCAGGCCTCACTACTGGGGAGACTTTCAGCCCTAGTTTGTGCTGGAGGAAAAAGGGATCTAAAGCTGGACTGCCGGACTGTGCAAGCACATCAGCTATAATCCCTCATTAAATGAACATGGCATGATGAATAAGAAGGTTGACAGCACAGAGCCCTGTGGCAATACACCCACTGGGGAGAAAAGCATTTGCTCAACACAGCCCCCTGCAATCTCTCCGAAACGAGGAAATACGATATGCATAAGATAAGGCCGAACATATTTTCCAGGCCCTGCACAACCCCTGTGCCTGTAAGGGTGTGCGTGGTCCTGCCGAGGATGCCGTTCCTCCCCGGGCACGTGCTCTGGCAGGGGCACCGCGTGCTGCGGGTGCGTGCATGCCCGGGAGTCTCACCTGCATGCTTTTCTCATGGCACTCCGTGCTTCCAATTTAAAGAAGAGACTGGATCCTGAAGGACCTGGTGATTTACATGAGGTACAGCCCCAGAGATTTATTAATACAGAGTGAAAAATAACTGATAAGAGAAGCGTTTACCATTTCTCTCTACTGAGTCAATCTCTTAGGTCTTTAATATTTTCGTTTCCAGCATCCTTCAGCCCTTATGACTTGGTGCCAGGCCAGCTGTAACACGATACACGACCACAATGTCCTAGCGCTATCTTCCGGCATTACATAAACCTATGTTTGCAACAGATTCTCATCCACTTTGAGACTCCTTTGCACCACGCTGGCAGCAGAAAGGGGCCACAGGAGTACATTACATGCCCTCCACCTTTTGAGACTTCCTTCTGTTGCCAGAGTGAAGTAAAGGCATCCCTGGCTCGAGCCAGAATCTGGCCCTTCGCTTAATGTGTTTAACAAACGAAGCTGCTGTTTGAATCCCAAAGACAGAGAAAGGGTCAGTAACTAAGTGAGCACCAAGCGCTTCTTCCCTTGGCAGTTCAGTTGGGACTCCACATTGTTAGGCAGTGGAAATGTATTTTGAGTGTTAGCTTCCGAACCACAAAAAAATCTCTCAGAAAATGACTGTTTCCCATCTTGACTAAGGAGACATTAATTTCAGTGGCATGTGCAGTAATGTTCATTCAGGACTGGCCACAGGTGGTCAATTATTCCTCTGCCTGTCTAGAAGAAGCATGTTTATCCTCATAATAAAAAGTATTAGTACAATACAGAGTTTATTGCTCAATTAGGAAAGTGACATGCAAAGAGTTACAGCCTCTTGCAGAGAATACAACTAGAAACAAATTTTTGCAGCAAGAAACGCATTTTTGCAGCTCAAATGAAATACCACCCTCCTCCCCATCAGACACACAAAACCTACATAACTTAAGAGCCAACTGACAGGTATTTTAGGACCAATATTTAACTAGCCTGTATAACCGAATATTGTATTGTATATTAAAGCTCTAGACCATAATTGTGTTCCTTTCTCTGTTTAAAACATTTTTAATTGATCATTCAGGCACCAATTAAAAAAAAAAAGCACAGAATTGAATTTTGGTCCCGAGCATAAACAAAGCTGTACATTGAGCAGAATTTGATAACATTGTATACACGCACGCTTTGATCACTTTGTGGGACCCACACTCACTACTCTGCTTGCTTCAGTTACTATGCATTGCCTGGGCAGTCAAATTGTTTTTAAATACCTAAAAGTAAACCTCAGAACCTGTTTTCTCCTATTGTGACATATAACAATTCATAATAAATGAACTTCTCTGCAAATACCAAAGGTCCTCTTGTTAGCTATTCGGAGTATAACACAACATTAAATAATAGATATTGCTTTGCACTTCTAACATTTTAATCTCTATCTCAAATTGCATGCAAAGGCAATTAAATGACAGCATCCCTATTTCAAAGCTGGAGACCCGATATCTAAACACAATGTTAGCAGATACCTAACTTCAAGCATACTAGCAGTCCCTCTGCTTGAATTGATTGGCTGTACGTGCAAGCTTGAAGTTAGACACATGCAGAAATATGCAGTTCAACTGATGACTGTAGCTATCAAAAATGTAGGTGTCATATGGCAGGTATTTATCTAGTTAATGAACAAATATAGGCACATCTAAAGGTGGTTTAACCAATCCTAAATCAACACCTAATTATTTTGAGTAAATCACACTCTAGAAGTGCTTGCCTTCCTCTGTTAACTATCAATGGGACTTAGAGAGAGAGTCCAGCCCCGATGTCAAATACTGAGATGCCACTGCTAGGCATGTGAACCGAACCGTGTCCTAAACCAAAGGGTGCTGTGGAACTGGGAAGAAATGTGGCATAGCTGAAAACCAGACTGAAATGTGGACTCAGCTGAAGTTCAGATTGAAACATCCATTGCCTCTCTGTGAGTGCAACTGAGAGCAATGTTTGACCACCTGAATCCCATAGAAGTGTTATCCTGAGGGATATCAAGCACAAGGAGACATGCATGGTCCTTAAAAACAGAAGTAACCTCCAGCATGATGAAGGTTTCACTGAAGTTGTTAATGCTAGTTTGGTGCAAGGTGTACAGCATGGAAATAGTTCAGATTACTATGAGCGAAATGGACCCTGCTTCTAAAGAAGAGCTGTGATCAAGATATTGCTGCATGCTGATCTACATGTACACCCACCTGAAGGACCCCAGCCTGCAAATGAAAGCATGAACAAGAAAACTTCGTATAGAGAAACAGACATTTTTTCCCAGAGAGAGACAACAGCACACTGAAATCACATTGTGCAAGACAACATTCATAAAAATGTTGACAGATATCATCCCCCATTTGACTTATGGAGCCATCAAAAGCTCACTTCCACAGAGAATTTTTGGACCCTTTAGTTGACTAAATCACCAATTTAGAATCTGTCAGACTTCATTATGCACATTAAGAGTCTGTGCTTGGTTTCTTTTGTTATGCATTAATAAGAGAGCATTGGTGACTATCCTCTCGCACAACCAACGCCTTTCTGCCATTACATAGTAAATTTTGTTCTTTCTAGTGTTCGAAAAAAACCTCAACACAACAGCAACACAGCTTAGTTGCTATGCAAAGACTTAGAGCCACTGCATAGGGATCAGTTCCAGAGTTTGGTCTGATTCAAACCAAGCTAGGCAAATTATAACTGGATGTGATCTGATGAGGTTTTCTTGCTTGCCTGTTTCTCTCATCTACAGGTGAAGTGTGTGCTCAGGCCAGACTGGCCCTGGGATCCCCACAACCCTATGTGATCCCAATACCCATTTACTGCCTTCCAACTTGATGCCTGGTGCAGTTAAAATACTCAGTACCAACAGGCAGATTTATTATGAATGCTGGTAGGGATCTTTTTTCTCTCTCATTGACTAGATGTGACTCAAAAAGTTAATGGTAATTGCTCTCATCTTCATTTAGCAATGAGAGAGAGAGAGAAATGGGAGCAATTTGCAGATCTGAGAACAGGTCATTACAGGTGTGTTATATTAGTGTATTCATGAGCCCCCTGGGACAGCCATGCTGCGATATCCAATAACTTTCTTAATGTGTAATTACACACCATTGGACTATAATTGATTAATTGAAAAGAGAATGTAGGCAGATGCTAGGCCGAGGCTGCTGCTGCTCATTAAATGAATATGTCCTTGCTTCTTTTTAATAAGTTAAGTGAACTACTCAAAAGCAATTAAGTGAGAACTGAAATTCATTAGATTTTAAGTAATTATTGGTATTAACTTCTATAATAAAATGCAGGATTTATATTTTGGGGGTTTTTTTTCCCATCCCGAAAGCAATATAATACATGTCACTGCTGAGATGTAAAAAAGGTGCCTGCTACAGACAGCAGTGAGATACGTGCTCCTTGCAGACAGATCTTCTTCGGTGTGCCTTCAGATAACTGTGTGGTGTTAATCTGACTTTTTGGGATGTCACTCCTGGAAGCTCTCCACAGTCCTAGGGATTCCCAAAGGGAGGGGGCCACACACTCAATATCCCAGAACACCCCTAAGCCTCCCTGCAGTCCAGCTGAATGGTGGCCAGGCTCTTCTCAACCCTCCTTCCCACAGGCTGGATCTTAACTCTGAGAAATAAAAAGAGCATGGGCTCCCGATTTTCAAAATCCTACTCTTTTACCGCTGTATGTTGGCTCTCAAAGGGTCAACGCCTTCAGACTTTCTTCCTTTTTAATGGGAAGGCCAAAGCATACAGCAAGATGAGGCATGAGCCAACTGCACCGTTACAGAAAGTCACACTGGTCTATGTAAGCATCTTTTCAGAACTGACAAAACCCATTCTCATTAACACCCTGCATGAGTGAGAGCCAGGGTCAGAGGTGCAAAAGGACCTGAGCACCAGGGGACCAAAGCCAGTTTTATGGCCCGACCCTGTGCTGCAGGTACAGCCGTGGCGAGATGCGGTGCGAGGGATGGCTCCTCCCAGGTAGCTGCCAAGGTGCCCCATGGGCCAGACTGAGTCATCTGCATCTCCTGCACAGACCCCAGGAAGAAAATATTTATAGTTCTGTATGATGACTTTGGAAATTTTATTTCCAATTTATGTGGAAGGAAATCTGATGAATTTTATTTCACCGCACTTCACTTCCTTTGGAACAAGGCATATCTTTATTCTTTAATGTTCTATAAAAACTGTCTGAATTTTATTTAAATTGGTTATGAATGCCAGTTTCATAAAGCAAAGCCACGATTCACAACTGGTTTTCTTTCCAAGGGACACAAACCTGCTTTTATTTTTCACTTTTATAGAGGTTTGGGTGGGGGGACGGCTGACAATTTTTTCAGGCTTTTTTACTTTAAATTTTTTTGAAATCGTTATTAAGAAGTAGCCTGCTAAAAAATGCATTTTCAGCTAACCGTTTCTTAACTTTTTACTTGTTTAAATTCTGGGTCAATAAAAAGATTGGTATTTTTGTAAATCAGTTTTGAAAACACAATTTTTCAACGAGAATATGTTTAATATGAAAATTATAACTTCAGTAAACACATCAAATAAGGAAAGCAAAGGGTAAAAATAGAGTAATACAACACAGTATTGCAGTGAGGAGAAATTAGGTTGGAGAAATTATTCAGAGGTCACCAGTAATTGCACATTTATTAATAAAAATTTTAATGCTTGTTCTGGGAAGGAAGATGACAGAATTTGAGTTGTAATGGGATTTTAATTATTCTCCTTTTTAACAAATGCATTTTGCTTCTCTTTTGAAATAATAATAATATTAATGGTGATGTTAAAAATTAGAAAACGTGTCTCCTTCTGAGGAAAGGCAGGCTTGTGCTCACAAAGTGCCAAGTGTCACATCCTCCTGTATTGGTATGAAGGAAAATGCTAAACTAGAGACACTGGGGTGAAGTTGTTTGCTATTTCTACGTACCCGAGGCGAGCGTTGCAGGAAAGGGGGTATGACTTGCTCTTGGCTCTGGGAGGCCAAACACCCACCATCGGTAGCCATGGTCTTTCCCAAATCTGTCCTGTTCCCATTGCCCATCTTCCCTTGCCGCCTGCCCCTCTCCATGTCACACCTTTTATTCCATCTCTTTAGCTCCCTGAATTGTCTTCCTTAATTCAGTTCACTGGAGTGAAAAGGTGGGGATTATGCAGAGCTACTGGGGGTACCAGACTGCTTGTGCAGGAAGCTGCATCCCCGGCCATGGGAGAGCTTCATTCCTTTTATCCCCATCTTTTTCCCTTCCTTTTCCCTGCTCCCCATGCTCCTGGGGATTTTGTACCTTGTATTTTATGTGTCAGTGGGAACTGGCAGAGACTTACCCTCCCTGCTGCTCTAAAGGGTTAATGGCACTCCCCTGCCCACCTCTGCGGGAGGTGTGGGGAATCCCTCGCCCTGCTTAAAGCTGTAGCTGATGGTAACTCGCTAACCCCGAGTAAAAAAGAGGTGAGGTTTGGGTCTTATTTCCAGCAGAGCTGCTACCTCAGACTTGCTATGACAGGGTTGTATTTTCTGTAAGTTCCTACAGCTGGTCTCTGATTGCAACCTTCAGTTTAGATATTATTAATAAAGATCATGTTTTCTATACTACAAATCAGCTATTAGCTGGCCTACAGCAATTTTTGGTCAGAGAGGGGGAAAGATGTCTCAAAGCAGTCGTTCGTCTTCTCTTGCCTACAGAATACAGGGTGTTGTTCAGAGCCCACTTAATGTTAATGAAAGGAATCCTACTGATTTCACTGGGCTTTGGATCAGAGGTTGTGGAGTCCTGATCATGGTGTGAGTCAAGAAAAAAAAGCGTATTTCTTTAGCAGGATGGTGGTGCAGGATGGGGGAAGGGGAACAGAAGGCCTGAAAGACCAAGCAAATCTCTCAAGACCGCTGAGAAGGTCTGCCATGGCCCCAGGAACAGGACCCAAACCTCCCAGGTCCAGCCCATGCTGCCATAATGCGGGCAACAGCCTTCACTTCCATTATGGGGTAGAAAAACATATAATTAAAAAGCAGGGCAAGAAAGACACAGCCCGTGCGCTGGGCAAGACAGTGGACGCATTTGTTCTAAACCAGTAAATGGATCTGTGCAGACAGGCATAGAGCCTATCATTTCCTGGGGACAGCATATCGCGGGGCGGCTGGCAGGCTGCAGCTCAGTGTTTGGTCTTGCATTATCCCAGCGAGATGCCTATCAGGGCGCAGCTGCTGAGACAGCCAGAGCCCCGTGGGTGCCTACCTGCGCAGGCAGGCAGCGGGCAGGGAGGGTCAGCTGGAGCCCAGCACGGGGCTCCCCTCTCCCCCTGCGGCTGCAAACCTGCCCGTGGGCTGAGCGCTCACTTTTTTCAGTGTGTTTACTCGGTGCCCGTGGACTTCAACAGTCTTTAGGAGCGTGCGTAAGGTGAACACCACACAGTCCTTCTCCATTCAGACCGGCAGCAATTAAGGACCAAAAAAACTTGACACTAATTTTGCCTGGTTTGTTGCCCTTGCTTGAAAAGAAACAGAAAGCAAGTTTTTTTGGCAGGGTTTTGGGGAGGTTCTTTTAAAATATTCTGCTATAACTCACGAACAATTTAGTTTTTGAAAATGAAACACTACAGGCGATTAGTCTACAATATGACCTAAGCCTCACTGTTATTTCAGTCACAAGAAAGGTTGAATTTCATATGCCCAAAGATTACTGAGGTTTTAAGAACATCAGTATCAATTCACTGCTACAATTGCTTTTCTTGATATTTTTGTTCCAGAGTTATAACTGCCACCCTGACAGCTTTCTGTGCCTTATCCAAAGTCCCTGAAACCAATGGTGGGCTCTCTGTCGGCTGTTACGGGTTTTGCACGGCCATTTGCTCGAATTGCTGCATACGCCACGGTGCAGCTGATGGAGCAGCACCAGTTGCTCTCAGACTGTGGTGGCAAACTGAGCAAGAAACTGATGAAATCCATCAGTAAACCACCAAAAAATAGCACCAGCGGTGAGACGCAGCAAATGTTGAGTGATGCTGAAACAGTGTTAGGCACCACCATGGAGGTTTTAATTCTTGGCAGGCTTGGTACCAGTAGCTCCACGACCTGGAGCTCCACAGGGTGTCACAGGTCCCCCCCTCCCATCCCACCTCTCCAGGGTGGCAAAATCGCCTCCTGACTGCAAGGTCAGTACCTTAAAGGCTAGATGTGGCCCTGCACCCCTCAGAGCTGCTGGGCGGCAGTCCCGCTCCAGCTTTCTGGCTGAAAAAGATCTGCGCATCCCAAAACCTGGGCCAGGATAAAGGAAGCGTTCTCCCGCTCCCTCTGCCGGTTTGCACCTAACAGGGTGAAGGAAGAGCCAGGGAGAGCTACAAAGGGAAGAAGAGCTTTTGCTTTCTCTCTCCTTGCTGCTAAGAACAAGGAGTCACCATGGGAGACAAAAAGGGTGGAAAGGGAAGAGAGGGGATGAGCAAAGCTATCTCCCCCTAATTCAGTCCTTTGAAGGCACTGTGATTATGAATGGATGAAGAGGTATTTTCTTTTAACGCTGAAGCACTAATAGGGAGCGGTTTTACTTGACACTGGGGCACAGGGAACAGGTCAGGCACCTTAAAAAAAAAAAAGAATTCAAAGCTCACTTTCTGAATCCAAAACTCCCATGGCCTCCAAAGGATACCAATATGTATATTTACATTTAATTTGACTACGACTACAAAACCTACTGGCCTCATCTGACCACAAACATTCTCAGTGCTTTTTAAAATCAGTCTTGTAGGTATGAAATCTTTCCCACATTCCAGTACCGTAACGCAGAGGTTAACCTGCCTGCGTCCTTGCTGCCCTGTCCAGATGCCCCACATGTGCCATGCTTCCTGACCCTGCCTCTAGTGCTGGAACAGCAGAGCAAAGCAACATGACTTCAACCGAAACATCAGCTGTAGCTGGGGCTCCTCTCAGCCTTGCCATACCCTCCCCGAAGGCCTTTTGCTCGTAGGAGAATATTCTGCCTTTCATGTTTCAGTTGTAGATGTGTTTTCAGAGCTTTCTCTGCCTCTTTTTGTTAGTGATTAAAGATAACTGGCTGTAGGTGAGTTTGCATTAAATCCAATAACAAGCATGTTTTATTTTGTGTCTTTTACGTAATAGCTTCCAAGCACCAGGACTACCTTATAATTCATCGCATACTGGACTCACAAATTTATCCTCCCAGAGCGGAACTACTAGAAGCAGGCTTTTTGACTCCGAGGAGAAAAAGATCATGATTTTACTGCAGGAAAACCATGGATCACAGCTGGGTGCGGGACTGGAAACAATTTTTTTTTTGCAGGGTGTTTATGTTTTGTTTGGTTATTTGTTTGCTTTACATATAATCCCATAGCAGTGGGTGGTACTCAGATCATCTCCATAAACAAATGATCTGGAAAGCAACCTGGCATTTAATTTCCTTAACCCATCAAACCCTCCTTTGCTCATACAGCAGCATGCCAATCTGAAACCTTGACTCAATATTCTGGGTAACTGGAGGGAGGGGGGAGGACGAACTGTTGGTTTTTCTTTCCCACTTTTGTTAAAAGGCATCCAAGCATGGCTCTTCCTACCCTGACTAACCTGGGTAGGTGCCAGATTGATTTTTCCTTTCTCTAGGCAATGGCTCAGGAATTTCAGCCGGCTAGAGCCTGGGCTGTGGGCTTTTCACTGGCCTTTTCACTCCAGCCTACCCTTTCTCCACAGCTAATCCCACCTCACTCCCCACATCCACTATTAGCTGGACTGTACTGCCCCTTGACAATCAGCTTCCAGAGGACTGAACTCTGCCTTTTCCTTCTGGAAACAAAGAGCTGTGCCTGAAACAAAAGCTTCCAGCCACTTGTGGAATAAGAAATTAAAATCCTGAGGCAGCGCCTGTGGGAGAAGAGTGGACGGCTGGCCAAGGCAGCATGCTGGCCTGGCTCTTTAAAAATAAATTTCTTTTATGTGGTTCCTGGTACTTATCATGGGTAGCTAAACTTAAGAAAACATGATTCTTAAAAATACTGAAAAGTTCACAAGGAAAATTTGATGTCCTCACTGACTAGAACACCTTAACGGCTTTGTTTTTCTGTGCTTTACAACAAATGGCACGACACAATGTATCTGGATTTAGCACAGGAAATTAATACCCTAACCTAATCCCATAACTGCACAATGGCTTTCTATACCAACCAAAATCTTTAATTGTCACTGCTTTTCTTGATGCTCAGAACTACTGTAAACACTTCAGGGGTTTATTTTGCCTAAATTATATTATATTTATTTTGCCTCTTTCTTCCTCCTACTTCCTATCAAGCTCGCTCTCTCTCAAAAAAAAAAAAAAAAAAACCAAATAGCTGAGTTGTACCTCACTACTCAAATTATCTCCTCTTCTAAGGAGTAAGCAATGAAGTAAGTGTACAATTTGTAATACTCTATGTTACTATGCTTTCAAATCTCTCCAAGGACTGAGGAGTTAAAGCTTGCTCTGTGTGTGCCTGTGACCTGGGATGTTAAGATTCAGCCGGTGTAGCACGGCTCTTGTGGGAGAGCCCTGGCACGCAGACCCAGGAGCAGCACCCCAGCCCCTGGATCCTGCCTGGCAGCACCCTCCCAGCATGAGCATTTCCCAAACAGAGGAGCCTGCGCTTGCCAGAACAAACCTTGCTGGAAAATGGCAGCTGAACCCTAAAGCAAAGAAAGCACTTTTGAGCCAAAGCCTCCAATTTCACCTGACAGGCAATTACAGTACTTACTCTCAACTGCACTGAGAAAACTCCAAGGATTTCCCGATTCTCAAAAGCATAAACAAGTTTCAGTTTCTCTTTCATTTAAAAAATCTCAGCTTTTTGCTCAGCCAGCATCTGACTTGCACTGTTAGACTCTGGGTAAGTTTTTACCATTGGGAAAATATTTTTTTAGAGGAAGCAGCTGTCTCCACTCCTTTCTTTCATATTTTTTTCCCCTCTCCCCTCCCAAGAAGACAATTCCTAGCCTGAATGTAGGAATACTGACTAGCCTTTAGGAGGAAGATGCTGTCTTAATGGCCAGTTCCCGTGAAATTTGCTTTACTCTCAAGCAGATTTTAATATATCATTGTTTCCCAAAAAGTAAAAATACAGAAAGAAAACCACTAGCTCACTGAGGAACACATAGCATCTTCAATAAATAACACTAGTTCCCCCACCACCAAAGCCTAGGCTCAACATCATATTTTCACTGAAAGTTCCTAAAATACATCTTTAAAGATAGCAGAGATACATATTCATTATTTGTCTACATTTTTTTTTCACATACAAATTGAGTACAGATTACATCCTTGCCAATTTTGTTTCCAATAGCATAGGAAAAATAAAACTATGACAAATTGCTTTTATTACTTCCTTAAACAGGAACTGAAACTTGTCCAAAAAAGCACATGAAAGACTAACTTGGATGACTTGAGCTTTTGCCAGGTACAGGAGTGATATAATAAAGCAAAAACTTAAATGCGTATTAATAGAGGAATAATTAACTGGGCATTAAAAGAGTGCTTGATTTTAATAGCACAAAGAGGGTTAATTGGTTCATTGCTTGCTTGCACTAAAAATAAAGTAGATTTTCAATCAAAATAATACATGACTTATTTTATATCATGTTGTCTCCCAACTCTAGTCCTGAACTCCTCCAACACCAAGAAGTCCTACCGACTTCAGGGGCATCCTGGTGTGCTGTGATGCTTCGTCAGGCCTGATTTGACCAGTGGCACAGTAATGAAGCATGGCCTTGAAGAAACAGTTTCACTTATTTGGCACAAGAATTGTGACTGCACCATGGAATCACTTTTTGTGTTGTCTAGTTTCCTCCCCTTAGGACGTAACCCTGCTGCCCCTGAAACCAACAGGAACTTTGCAAGGGGTTTAAGAGGAAGCAAGATCAGGTCTTATGGGTCACATTGCTTTTGCCTGGGGAGAATCATACTGGAAACAAACTGACCCTTCCGAGTGACATCTGTGGCTCTAAAAAGCATTGTCATCACCTAACTGGGGGTTGGCTCAGCACAGAGGATGCCTGGGGAGTAGGAGAGCCTGTGGGCCCACTAGTGCAGGTCTGACCAAGATGCTCTGCGTCCTGGCCATTGCCAGGAGCGGGGACTGGCCACCACCCCTGGGCTGCTGCCCTCCAGTCCTGGCTTCTCTGATTAACTACCTGAATCTGGGGGCCAGCTTCGGCACTGGGTTACATCGGCTCACCAGCTCAACTTCGCTGGGTGTTGCACCTGGGACACCAAGATTAGCGTTTGGCCCCGCATCCTCTGCAGGAGAGGCAGACATGGGTTTTAATGCAGAGGAAACACAGCTTGCTTCTCCACCGCCACCCACCTCTTCTACAGTTATAACAAGAAAAAAAGTGGTGTTGTTTCAAAATATAACTCCATGTTCTGACTCTCCACAAATATTTCCACTTAGCCAAACAATACATTTTACTTAAGTACAGCCGAGAAGAAAGGCGAGTGCGAGGGAGAGATCTACCAATTCATTTAAAACTCTTTTCGAAAGCCATGCATGAATCTCTCTTAAATGTATTACAATTCATTCTCTGTTTACTTTAGGCAAACAGAAAAAACTCATCGTGGAGCGCTCATTTTCGCAAGCTAATCAAGAACATTAGGTCCCAACAGATTCATTTAATAGAAATATAATAGGCATTCCTGCTTGCTTTTAATTGTGCCTAGCTGCAAATGCTAAAATGAACAGCAAATTAACCCTGCCTTGGAACAGAGATCTTTTCACAGCTGATATCTTCTCTCTTACGGCTTGTAAACACTCCAGGCTCCCTGTGTGTGCTTTCCTGGCTTTTGCTCTTTCCCCGCAGCAGAGGAGAGGAGTGGAGAGGAGAGGATGCTCCCGCCCGCATGCAGCTAGGAAGGGGAGGAATAGGAGAGTTCTAAAGGGAGTACTGCGTGTCAGCAGAACAAAACACGGTGCCACTGCCTGAATATACGGCAGAGCTAAAAGGTGGAAGGGAGAGTGAGTTTTGGGGTGCCTCGGGGGGGGGAGGGGGGGGCGCTTTTTGTGCATCTCCCTGCATAGCTCTCCCTGATTTACCGTGTGACACAAGGTAGTACGACAAGGCCATTCACATGCTGTCATCAAATATAAGAGATTTTTCAAGCAATTTGAGATCTTAAATTGTTCACGGATAGCAGGACTAGCATTAGAACGCTAAACAGGAAAAAAAAAACCTATCATATTTCATAATGTATGTCATAATGAACAAAAGCCTTTCAAAAAAAAAAAAAACGGTTTTCACTGTGCTAAAGTAACAAACTAGACTTGTTGTAAGTATGTTATTCTTACAAGTAGTTCGCAGTTATTCTTGAAGGCAAGTCTTGGAGTTTCCTTAGCATAGTGCTGCTGGGGAAAATTTTCAGCATGTCCATCTTCATCTCTAGCCTGAAGGGAAATATAATGGCCTATTTAGGGACTTACAAATAATGGAAGGAAAAAAAATAGCTAAAAGCATAACAGCTCAGATCATTAAAACAGACGGGAATCCCAAAATACAACATTATTAAAAAGTTTCTTTAAATACGCAGTACACCTTTTAGATATGAGAACTTGGGATGCTGTTTTCTTACATAGCTTAGGTTGAACATGCAAATTCATTGTGGTGTAATAATTAGAACACAAAAGACAAACCCAAAATGAAATATTTGAGCTGGAAAGTGTGAGTAACTCAGGGTTTCAATTTACTCCATTGCATTTTTCAGGATTACATTACATACGTACTTGTTTAAACTTTTTGACATGCTTAAGCAATCCCTAGATAATGTATTTTCAGTTTAACAGCAAGGCCAAAAAAAATAAATAAGTTTTCATATTCATAACTTACATGTAATACTATTATAGATAAATGGATTCCCCCTCCATGTTTAAGTGAAGCTTTGAAAGGAGCAATCATCTAGTGAGAACAATGATCCTTCAGTCAAATGCGGTCAAAATATTTAATGACAAAGATGCATTAAAAGTTACCAGTTATTTGGAACTATGCTGTTAATTGAGAAAGCTGAAGATTAAATGGAGACATTACCAGAGCCCATTAGCAATCCTGCTTGCAGATAGTATTTTTCCCTTCTCATCTACAGCGTTTTCTGCTTTTGAGTTAAAGCAAAAGGGAGAAGCAGGTGAAAGGAGGAGTGTCAGCAATACACTCATTACACTGTTCATTTGAGTGACACTTGCACTCCGTTCCGCTCCATCTCATCTGATCCCTGACTGTTCGCTCTCTCCTCTCGCAGCCTCCCGAAATTCACAGCTGAGCTGTCTCCCTCACATATGGCTTGCATATAATTATGCACATTCCATTTTACACTGCATTAAAATGATGAGCTCCTGGCTCCCTGCCAACCTATTTAAATCAGCCCCTGCCCGAAGAAGCTGGGGAGAGGAGGAGGGCAGAGGGGGGGCAACGGGAGGGGAGTACGAGGGATGCAGGCAGAGGCGACAGGGTGAGGAGCAGGTAGTCCCGCTCCCCGTCTCTCCAGCTGCCCCGCATCCCCCCATCCTGGGGCCGGGGGGTCCAGGGATGCCGGGTGCAATGCAGACGCATCTCAGCGGCTGCGCCAGCGCTGGCGTATCGTTCCCCCCTCACGCGGCGTGAACTGCCTGTCGTCGTGTGTCACACTCCCGGCGCCCAGGCTTTTTCAGCGTTGGCATTTATGAAAGATATTTACACCTTGTAGGCTCTACGGCTTGTTTGCCTTCAAATAGGCTTCTGCCTCTCCCTGGGGGGACAGGGTGGGAAAGGGGAGCTGTGGGTTAATAGCACTGGGGATTTTTAGGAAAACATGAAGGGATTGCATCTCATGGAAAGCCCATTGACTCCAGCGGGCTTTGACTTTGGCCTCTGCTTGTCAGCCATGGGGCGTAAACAAACTCTGCCCAATAGAAAATACCATTTTTAAAAGTGCAAAGTTTGTCCAAAAGTATGTTTCAAGTAGCACCTACAATTGATGATTATTACAAGAAGCGGGAAGTGGGAAACAAGTTTATTCTGTACATTTCCTAGCAGCTTATAGGTATTTTCTTTCACTGCCCTCAATAGCTGCAGGGTGGAAAATGTTTAAAATTTTTCCTTCAAACCACAAGGAAGAGGCAGAGCATTCCTGAGCACCTGAAATTACTTTTATATTGACAAAGGTTTAAATATATTCCTCTAATTATTAGTTTGAAACTGAAACCCCTTTCACACAATAAGTCTACCTCCCATGCTGCGTGGAATACAAAGTCCAAATTTGACTGTGTTTTGTAACAGAAACCCCAATTCTCATTTTGAAAACAAACTGTCTTTTCCTCTCCTCCATGAAGGAATACGGGCAACTCACTGAAGCTCTTCCAGGTCATCTAGAAGACAACTGGGGGATGAATGCCTTAAAAATGCCTTGCACAAATAGAAATGGACCTGTCAGCTCGGGATCACAGGTGCCAACAGGATGCTCAGTGACAGAGAGCTAGTGAGATGTTGTGTGGGGCACAGGTGTTATGTAGGGCTCGGAATGCTATTGGTGCCCCCAGACCCCTGAAATTGTATCTTGGCACTATTCTAGACATTGTGCACGTGACGGCTGGCACATTGTAACCTGCCAGTGACCCTTCGGAGCATTATCTTGGTGCACGCACACACCTTGTAAAATGAAATGGATATCAGGCTGTTTGTAGTGCATGTGTCAAAATATAGAGACAAACCCCACCAACCTTGACCCACTTACCAAAATTGCCAGTTACACAAAGATTATTCACTCCTGCTGATGGCAACAAGTCCCCCCCCTTCTGATCCAAACCTTATTTTATTTAACTTTGGTTGTCACCAAAACTTCCTAGTCTCAAAACCAGTTTAGCTACATACTGCTATAATTTACTCAAGTAGCAAAAGTATACCTACTTTAGCTAGCTGGTTTCCATTGTAAAAAATACCTATTCTCAGCAGTCAGGGCTAATTCTCCAGCTGCTTTCCATTAATTCATTACTAGCATCCTCCAGTTGTAAATAATTTGCAGAAGGAAACACTCTTACAATGTTCAGCATTGTTCTAAGCGTATTAAAAAGGTGGCTCAGAGTTTATCTTGCCATGGTAATATTGTGATATGCCTGTATCTACAGTGACTCCCTCTCAATCGCTGATGCACACCAGTAAGTGACTGCCTCAGCACCCCAGCATCTCGACCTCACTCACAGCAGGCTGGCATCTACAGCTTCTCCATCAGGCCTGGCTGCCATGGGATGTATTTCCCCTGCTATTGTTTAAAAGCAAGCAACTGAAAAAAGCCCAAGCCAAATCTGTGATCTCTCTGATTTTTAAAAATGCTTTTAAACTGCTGAAATCATTATAGAAATGCTCTCATCAAAAAATGTATGTCCAAAACACTAGATGCGATTGATTGCATATATGCAATATACAGTACAACTGTCTGCACAGCACATTTTGTTCCAGCACAAAAAAGGCTTCAGCTCATGTCCTAAGGCCTGGGACCATGGTGAGCGCTGTTAGGTTTATCAGCTCAAAACTGCTGCAACTTCACTGTGGCAGCACCTCTCCTGGGATTTACTGAATCTTCTAATTCAATAGCCTCTACTGGCAGGCAGCTGCCTTCCCATCAGCTGCATGGGATCCGAGAGGGAAACCTGCCCATCGCCAACCCTTGGGACACCGGGCTGGACACTTGACAAAACCAGCGGCACTCACACCACCCTGGCTACCCCTGGCAGAAGAGAGCACGTTACCCAAGGAGCAACCTTGGCAAGGAAGATCTAGTGAGGAAACTGCCGTCGACTTGGTGGGGCTGGCTTGGCTGCAAGGTCAGCCTGATGACAGGTTGTGCGGGAAATCGTGGCCTTTAATTGCAGGTTAGATATCAGGAAACCCTTCTTAATGATAGGTACAGCAATGTGCTGGAGCAGATTGCCTAAGGAGACTGTCAAAGCCCCATCACTGGAGTTTTTTAAGAGCAGATTAGGCAAACATCTATCAGGAATGACATGCAGAGAGTAGCTCCTGACGTGGGGAAGCTGGACAGATGAGAACATCTCCTTTCCCAGGTCCCTTTTCCCCTCTGCTTTCTACCATTGAGCTTTGAAGGAAAATGTCAGGAGGGTAAGGGAAAAAAAAATTTAAAAAAGAACAGAAAACAGGATCTGAAAGGACCTCTCTGAAAATAGCACAGCATTTGATGTTCAGAGATATGTGTACTCATTAATAAGTGCATGATGACAACTATCTTTGGCTACACAAACTGTGCTATCTGTTCGTAAGCCAGCCAGTCTGTATTTGTGAAAGATGCCAATAGTTTGGAAACAGACTATATATTAAGTCAAGATTCCCTTTTTTAATAAGACGGAGGAAGAACAATCTACAGCAGAATTTCCTCCTCTCTGAAGTGCATGGATATTTGTTTCTCCTTATTCTCAGAGAAAAATTATCTTGACCTAGACAGAGGATTTCTTAGCTTCAGTGTAAGTCTTTTTATGCAGCCTTTGCCTTGGGAGAGGAAATCTGTGCTTACATTTTAATATTAAGGGCAGGATCTTATGATTGTGTAAGTCACAAGGCAGGTTGAACAGAATAATTTATTAAGATGGAACTTGTTAATGCAAAGCTTCCACTAAAACAGGACAATGCATTTGCAATGAAATCCTACTGCTCGGTCCACAAAAGTTTAATGCCACTTAACTGAAAACACCTAACATCTATTTTCTAAGAGCGATGGCCACTTGAGTAATGCAGAGTGACAGAATATTAGCCTGCTTACTCAGGATAAAATTGCCACCTAATTTCCATAAATGTCCTTTAAAACAGATGAAACATGGGACCGTTACCCCCAGACACATTAAATGCAGGCATTAGTTGAACATCTCTGGTAAGACAAAAAAAAGCTGCGAGAAGTTGAACAGCACTGCTATAGAAGCACAGATAACTGCATCAAGGCTCCCGTCCTGTGGCGATGAACAGAGGAAGTTCACATCACCCTTAATACTATTGTGTCCGGAGGCTGGCCGCAGATGGGAACTGAAAGCTGTGTTTCTGTTTCCACCACAAAGGTTATCTCTCCCTTCACTGAAACTCGAAGGAAATCCTTGGGGAGACCCTAATCCTTGAAATTCTAGTTCCTGTGCATTTCTGTTGTCCCAGATAATCAATTGTCATGCTCTCTACATTCACTGTACCAGCAACGGTAAAAATAGTACTAAACTTCCATCTGTTGAGTATATTCTTCCCAGAAATACGAATGTACTTGCTGTGGGGTGGGGTGGTGGGGTAGCCCGACATCAGAGTGCCAGGTCATGGCTCCATGCTGGGAGCAGAGCAGGGCCAGGGACAACGGTCCGGAGAGGACATCACTGGTTCAGCAACCGTGCAGTTATAGGAGTGAGTGAGCTCTTGGCTTGGGGAAAGTCCTCCCTCAGGGAAAGCTCTCAATATTGTTTGACGAGAGGTTTGCTCTTCACAAGGATTTCAGGATTTTCCTGATTCGTGAAGTGATGCAATAAGCGGTATTTATTAGCTTGCTGCCTCTCTCAGCTGCACTCTATTCAGTAATCTCTACAGTTGTAATATTTTGCCACTCCAAGCCTCTAAAATCTTCTCAAGCTTCTTGAAAAAGTCCCAGGTATTTTGAAACATGTCAAAACAATGTTTCATAAAATCTCCCAAAACTCATATCAGTGAAAATAAAGGACCTAAAATCACACTGATTGTTTATTGCATTGTTATAATTTACAACCCACTGAAATCGAGGTTATCACTTTTGTCTGACCTCCTGTGAGCGCGCCAGGTTAGAGGTGACCACCCTACCCAATGTTTCCCAGCCTGGGGTCCCTCTGCCAGAAGTGGCTCTCTGCACACTTGGTGGTGGTCTATGGAGAGCTTGCAGGTCACGTGCTACTAACGCTCCTTGTTTCCAGCTGCTAAAATGCATTTAAAGACAGCTAAAAATACATTAAATACTTTCCTAATGTTATTTTTCCATGTAAGCAACTGCTGTAGTCACCACAGGAATGTTATTTGATCGCCAAGGGGAGGCGAAGTGGTCCACGAGACAATCTGTCTACTGGAGGTGATCTACAAAGTTAAAAAGAAATTGGGAATATGCCCTTTTATAACTTCTTTATTAAGTATGCAGAGGAAAACCAGATGGGCTTTTGCTGACTTCTTTTGCTGCCTCCTCTCCTCTTCCCACACACGTCACCCCAACGCACACACGAACACACGTACCAACACACATGTGCACATCTCCACCCGTTATTTGTTAGGAATTCAGATCTTGTCTACGCTGGAGGAAGTCACCAGTGGATAGACACCAGCCGAACAATATCAGTGTGACAAGCAAAATCTTGGGACCGCGTGTGGCTTTTTCCAGGTCCCGAGCAGAAGGTGCACCACTGGAGACAGGTTTCTGCCATTTTGTTGCCTGGGATCTATCCACAGCCTTCCTTGAAATCTCTCCCTGGCACTCAGCTGCTCCTGGCTCCTATATATTACAGAACAGCCTCCACAGCTGCAGAGTCCCTTTCACAGAGAGTGAAGTTATATGGTCACTGAGAAGGAGCAAAGATGTCCCTGCAAAAATGCAGTCGCTAAGTAGAGCCTGAGGTTCAATTCTCTGCAGGCATCCGCAGCAAGAAAAGGGCCCCTATTGTCAGCGTACCTATTGGTAAGAGCTGCTTATGCTTTACTGTGATATGTCCATCATACACAGTGACAAATCTAGACCCAAACTCTAAGCTTTGTTCAAATTTTAGTTGCTATTTCAAAAGAGAATACAAAATCTGAACGCAACACCACTAATGGCAGACTGGATTAGAAAAGCATCTCGAGTCCACACGTTTAGGAGAAGGTTTGGTGTGGAAATGCCTTTGGGAGCCAGTGATGTGGCTAGTGTGATTAAAAATGGAGAAAATACATCATTCAGAATATCCTGCAATCTTGTCCATTGTGCTAACAGAAGAAATACTCCCTGACTTCAAAAAATAAATAGTCACCAGGTCAAACCTGCTATTCTACCAAACCCAACCCACACCCCCTCATTGTCCCTTTCTGAACAGGTATAAAAACTCCTCAGAAACAGGCAGTTTTACTGAGAAAAGCTGCCCCACAAAAAATGCGTTATGATAAAGAAGGAGAAGGTGCCAATCTGTGGAATGATAGAGCAGTGTTTCTGAAATTATCCTCGTCAAAGAAACTGAGGAATGTCACGTTCATTTTCTTACATAACTGAAGCACACTAAAAAACACAAACAAATGTGCCTGAAAATCTGATAAAGGGTTATTTATGGATCTTTCCTTTTTTTAATAACGCTTGTCTTCCACAGGCTATGGCTCCTAATGGTCCAGCTTTATGTATTACATTTTTCACTTAGAATTTCATGGTATAAAACTATCCACAGTTTATATTTAAAATGCAAGCTGCAAACTCTGTTATAATGTAAGTAACTATAAGTGAATCAAAAGGAAATACTAATAACAGTGCTACCCTAGTGCCTGCCAAAGCCATAACTTTCATCCTACTGCATTTAAAAGTCACTCAAAACTTACACAAATAAAAAGGAAGAGTCAGCTTTCTGGATTCTACACACCTTTTTCCCCCCTCCCCCCAGTTTTGTTTCAGATACTTTATAGAAGAACCCTGATTTCCTGCTGGACATCTCATCCTTCCAGGCAAAATCAGGATTTTCTTTATATATAGCTTGCAAGGCTATACATTTATAGCCTCTTCTACCACAGTCATAAAATACTTAGGAAAAAATGATGATTGCCTTCAGTTTTGCAATACATTCAGAAGGAGCAACTGAAGCAAAAATAGCGGTGTCTACTGCCCTGGACCACTCTTCTAATTTTTATCGGAAGAGGACTAGAAGGATTGAGACATTAAATGACTTGGGCCCATAAGCAAGTGAAGGTGGTCCAGTCTCGATCCAGTTGCTTGAGCAGGGAACTGCCTTATGCTCTCAAATGCAAACTCCCCATTAAACCTCATTTTCCCATTGCATTCCAGACTTATGCACCTTTTTCCTTCCTCTATCAGCTAATAACCAGGCAGTTTCTGCAGCTTTACTGGCTTCAGCGGCACTGCGCTACCCTTTCCCTGACAGTTCACGGCATAGTGATATATGAGAAGTGTTCAGGTGGCTGCCTGAAAAGCTAATTTTTCAAACTGCACAAACCTTTACCCATATCAAAAATTTTTAATAACCAGTTCCGAATTGTCAAAGAATAGATACGATAACAAACACATAACATTGAGATAATTTGAAATAAACTTTGTTTATTGTCCCTTTGAATGTTTCTTCGACAAGTCACAGCTGCATGGGACCTTTATAAAAGTGAGCCCATCCTACTAATCTCCCTTCTGATTCACAACAGGCCTGATCCAGAGACACTAATGGACCGTGCTTGACAGTTATTGCAACATATTCAATATGCAGCCTAAAACATGGCTAGGAAAGAAATGAAAATATACTACAGACTTCCCAGCAGATTCTGTTTTTTGTAACGGGTAGCTCACACCAGCATAGCCTATAAGCCTTCCTTCTCTCTTCACATTCCCTGCTAATTATAATTTATGAGATAAAAGCATTTTCCAAAGTATTCTGTGTGGTTCACTGTCAGGTAGCTCGAGTATCCCTTCTCACTGCTGCTATTTCTATAAGGGTTCCCCAGCACAGATGAGAGACTCCTGTGCAGGGCAAGCACGCATTTCCAATCAGCCTGCCAGAGAAGCAGGGAGGCAGAAAAACAAAACACAACACCAAGGGGAAAAAAATAAAGAAAAAAAAAAATCCTCAAATGTTGGTTACAGTTAGCTAAGGCTCACAGACCAAACAAATCACTGTCCCTAATGAATTTGTTTCAATGCATCTGCTTATTTCAAGCTTCGGCGTTGTAAATACCAGAGCAACAATGTGGGTTTTCTCTGATTGCAGTGTCACATATATGATTAATCATCTTGACTCAGAGCATATTTTTTTAAAGCAATTGCAGGCTGGTTTAATGAACTCCTTTCCCACTGGCTTTTATAGACTAGTCATGATCAACATACCATTAAGATAAACCTCGCGCCCCATCCCTCCCCTCTCTGACAGCTTGCCTTATTTGCCTCACAACAGTCAATATCCAATTAAGAGGCAACGGATTTGATCGATACAGAAGGTAACAATAAGACTTAAACAGCTGGTAAATTCTACACATACTCTTTTTCTTTAATTCCCATCTTTGTAGTATATAAACAGTTCTGCACTTTGAATAAATGTGGAGAAGGAAAAACAATGGCCAGATCTGGTTGCTAAATCTTTCCCTCAAATGGGCTGTACCTGCAAGCTACCCCACAGCAATAAATGCTTGTCTGGGATCAGTGCAAGACAGGCAGGATCCTATTCTCTGTATTTTCTGTGGCCTTTGAAAGGGTGAAAATAGAAATCTCTCCCTGCTTTGGTTACGAGCAACATGCCACTTGGGCCATCCACACATGAAAATGGAGGGGCCGTAATATTATTAGAGCAATCATTTATGAGCTGGGTGAAGGGATGACTGGTCCGAAGAGGGGAGCAAAACCCAGTAGGAACAGAGCATATGCAGGAGAACAGGCAAGGAGAGGGTGAAAAGAAAGGAGGGGAAGCTCTGATACAAACGACATCTTCTACAACCTTAATATCATCTCCCAGTCTTTCTGCTGATGATGAATGGCTGCAATAAAAGGTGGGATAGTGGCAGTTAAAAGCAGGACAAAAGCAAAACCTGGCTGGTGGTGAGGAGTATTCGTTGTAATTCCTGACAGCCCAGCTGGATGTCAGGGACTCGGATCATGGTATCACCACTGCCTTTGGGTCTAATACCAGGTACAGTACTTCTCCCTCCTCTCCTGCCGCCTTTTCTTAAGGCTTTTATTCGAAGTTTTACTTTCAAAGACATTTCACAGAGTAATAGGCTGATACACTCCAAATGAGGTAGCCCTCCTTTTCCAGGATTTCCACTCCTCTTTAAAGAAGAATTCATGACCACAGGGGATGCCACGTTCTCACTGACAAACGGGACGTAACTCAAACACCTCTGAGCTTGCTCCCAACGCTGGCAAAGGTTATTTCTAAATCACAGTGGCATGCCCATGTTTTCCACTGCCCACTGCAACTCTCTGTCACCTGGGAGGGATTCCAGTAACATATATAATGTCTAAAACAAGGGAACTGTCTGTTCAAACTCATAAGAAAGTTCAGAGCACACAGATCTTTTCAGGCAATGGGAGGCAACCAACTAAATTTATCTTCCCAACTTGCCTTCGGATTTGAGAAGTCCCATTCTGAGTTTTCTCCTTTCTGTCATAATAAGATGAAATGTGCTGAAAAATGCTTCTGTCTTCGCAGTTCCCTTCACTACCATATTCCATGGGGAACAGTTGTGGGTAGATCCTTGGCCAGGTTTCTGAGCCTAAAGGAATCCACTTCTAACTACTCTCAGCAGTTTACTTCAGGCCCCAGGGTTTATCAGACTATACCTTTGTTTTCAACTCTGTGCATTGTTATTACAGAAAAAAAAAAAAAAAACCCTACTCTAACTCTTAAAGACAGGCATCCCTTGAAGCTGCACCAGACCCCTGCACACTCCCAGATAGCACTGCTCTCTCCTTGTGAGTATGCATGAGTCTGTCCATGCCATCCCCACCATTTCAGGGTGGCACTATCAGCTTTTTAAAGCTTCCATGGGTTTATTCCAGCCTCTCACGTGCCGGCCCCTTATATAAATCCTACTTGCCCAACACCTCCAACAAATACTTAGCCTATAATTTTGTTTACTGCCCTGTCCTTCTTTAATGTTTCCTCGCTGTCTAATGGACTGTTTGGTGTCACCTCAAATGTATACCCATTGTGCTGCTGGGCCCACTGAAGTCCAGCTGGTGGCCTATGCAATAAGTCTGCTGCCACAGGTCTGTCCCATTTACCTCAAAGATGGAGCTACTGCTTCCACAGGGAAGAAAAGAGATGCAGCTAGAACATTGTTCTGCAAAGTGAGTATCACAGCTACATTGCTGGGAGCTGCCAAAATCACACCCCCTGCACAATGAGTGCCCCAGGCTCCTCCATTCAAGGGCTGGGCTTGAAGCAGCCAGGTGGGCTTTGCAATAATCAGAGAATGAAGTACTCCTGGTGTTTCTCCACTCCCAGGCTGTAAATCAAGCACTTGTGTCTTCTGTTGCCAGTGCAGAGACTTATCTATCTCATTTTAGGGCAGAGTCAAAATGACATCTCTGTCCAAGCAGAGTCTGGACAAGCCTGTAGAAATATGGCCTTTGGCCTTTCAGCCACTGTGCACAGCTCCACAAATTCCCCATTGTTTGACGAAGATGTAGAGGTCTTTATCTTGGTCACAGTGTATAATACAGTAGGAGGCAGCAAGGCTTGGGGGAAACTGATGCTGTTATTACTACTGCTACACAGAAGTACAAAAGTATCAAGCAAAGAACCAGCTCTAAATAAACACTTTAAGCACATTCTTACTCTACTGAATATTGCTGCTATCTGAAAAACTTAACATAATTTTGTATTACATATGTGATTCCATCAAAATCCAAGACCCAATTCCCTTGCCTGCATCCAGACCATTTTGCATTAGGTATCAGCTTTGTAAAGCACAGTAATGGTCTTGACCTCTGTTGTTCTTGAAGTGCTTGTTCAATCTGTGCCTAAAGCTTCTCTAAAGTGAAGAAAGCACCTGCTTGGCCTTCACACAATCTCCAGTAAAGCTAAGCTTAGACAAAAGCCAAAGCTAGCAAGATAACCACCGGGCTAGTGACAGATGTTCAGCCTAACATAAGATTGAGGCCGAAAGACAGGGAAATCTGCCCATGTTTCCCAGTACTACTAGCAGGAGGACCACTGTGGTGGTGGCCATCATTGTCTTTTCTTTATCAACAGGCTGGTCAGAGAGAAAAGAACCTAAGGAATCCTCTTTTCATATTCAGAGTGTGAGTTCCAGGAATAGAATTACAATTTAAATTAATTACATCTAACCATGTAATTAACGTTTGTGTCAGTTTATTACAGGCATCTTCACCATCGATGCTGTGAAATGCCTTATAGTGACTTTTTTTTGTGGGGAACGAGATGGAACAACCATTTGTCTCACTTGCATTGTTTATATATTAATCGTTAAATTGTTCCTAATATTATTAATCTCATTATCCTAATTACATGTGTTCTGCCTTTTTACAGTAGCATTCCTTCCAGAATTAGACTACTTCACACATCTCCATTGTTCCTCTCTCTCCGTTTAGAAACCTGATGGGAATCACTGGCATCGAAGAAAGGGGAAATGAGTATTGAGCATGAGGAGCTGCAACATCAGCTGCTTAGCAGGAAGGGGAAATCTATGAGTGTTCTTTAACAACCGGCACACTTCACAGCATACACTGGCAGAACATTTCACACAGTGGGAGGCGAGGTTTAAAAAATTGGACCACTATAATCCTTTAAAAGCAGCCAGGGTCTCTTTCTGAAAGTCTAGGTCATGTGCCTGGCACTGCGTCATATGGTGTCTCTCTTCCGCCATTTGTTTATTTGCTTCTGGCAGTTTTGGCAGTGAGGTATTGGAGTGAAATGCACACCACTCCATACATATGGTGGGAAGAATCTAGTGCATCAGTTGAATGCATACTGTACTGTATACACATTCTGTTTTATCTCTGAGCACAGCTGTGCTGTAAAAGCTTACAAAATGTGAAGCCTTCTGTGCAGCAAAAACATCGACAGGAGAAGCTGGCCTATAACTTATTAGGTTGTGACACAAGCCAAAAAAAGCCGGAGTTAAAGCTGACAACTCCTGGCATAGTGATGAAAAGCACAGTGGCTCAAGTTAAAGAAGGAGTGTCAGCCCTAACTTCATGTTTCGGGCTCTTGCTGCTGTGGATCACAAATAGCATCACTGGTTTGTTAGGACAATGATTCCCAACCCCAGCGCATGGCTTCCAGCAAGCAAACATGCAAATCATCCTCCTGGTGCCCCACCGCACTTGCAGGCAGCCTGCGCTAGGAAGGGATTCAAGGAGGGGATGGGCAAGAGCCAAAAAGCGGTCATGGCTCTCTTCCTCGCCCAGCACAGTAGCCTTCAAGCTGTGATCAGTCCTGTGTCTCCTACTCCCCCAGCTCTTTGGGCTGAAGGTAGTGGAAACATATGGTAGGAAACTCTCCTGCACTGGTTGGACCAGATGTCTGGTAGATTTTTTTTCCACCACAACCTTGAAACAGGGACTCTTTATTTTAATCTGGGTAACAACGGCCACACTGGGTCAGATCTAAGGTACCCTAGCTCAGGCTTGTCTCCAGCAGTGGCCAGTATCACCCTGTTGAGAACAATCTGAGGAGCAATGAGCCACCAGTCCCTGCAGGGGTACAGACCTGCCATGAGGTCAGTAGGAGTGGGCGTGTGAGAGGTTTGCTGAGTGAGTTTGGCTTGTATGTCCACTGTTTTGGGTTTTTTTAGACATATCTCACTGTGCAGTGCTGAGCTGGGTGAGATCGTAGTACCTCTCGTTTCCCACATATGGATGGACTCCATATGTGCGTGTATGTGTAGGTAGAGGAAGTGTGGTGAGTAAGCAAAAGAGGGAAGGGAAACACAAGGTGGGATGGCATTTTTAGGATGCAGAGGATCTGTCCCAATAAGAAAGCCATGACTGGAGATGACGTTTCCTCCCTGATCCCACAGGAATGAGCTCCTCACGCAGCTAAGCGCTGGAGCTGTCAGGGCTGACCTGTGTTCTTCTCCTGCATGCTGTGAGGGCTCCCTAGCCAGAGGAAGCCTTGGCTAAAGTCTGGGAAAAAATCCCTCCTGTCCTGCCCCACCGCTGCTTGAGATGATACTGGGTCCCAAAGTGGGCCTCTGGGTCTAGCAGCTTCCTTGACAGCTACAGGTTGTGGAGAGCACAACCTCACGGTGGGAGAGCACCTCGGTATCCCACAGGCACTCAGCCAGGGGAATCACGCTCTTTTCTGCCCCTCAACCTAATTTATTTATCTCAGGCAAGAGCCCACCTGATCCCGAGGGGAAGGGGGAGCTTAACCATCCTGGCAGCAGGAGCTGGGGGAGAAAGGCATCTCACGAGGAAGCTTTCTCCTAGCCTCCACCACATCCCTCAGCTGAGAGGGGGCTTCCCTCCTCCGACACAGTCATGATGGCACCTCCAAACCCAGCTGCTCCTCAGGGCTGCCCAAAAGGCATCAGAGGAGTCCTGTGGCAGGGCCCTGGCTCTCACCTCACTCCCACCGCAGCCCTGTGCCCCTGGAGCTCCCCTGGAAGGATGACTGCCTTGCGCAGTACGTCGCCACGGAGGACAAAATACAAGTTTAGCTAGTCTGCCTCACCTCGTGGGAGCATAGTTGCATGGCTCTGCCATCTCCCCATGTCCGCTGCCTTCTCCCCCAGCCCTGCGGGTGACTCCCTGCCTACTCCATGGCAAAGGGGAAGGGGGACACAGCTGTCACACTTTCAAGGGGAGACAGACAAGAAACAGCAATTTAAGGCTCAGCCAGACATTTTGTCACCTCTCCTATCAAAGATATGAAAAGAAAAAAGAAGCAAGGAAAGAGGAGAATAACAAGTTCTTGCCTCGAGCATTAGTTGCTGCTGTTGTTAGTTCATTATCAATAACCAACTTCAATTGCATCTACACACTGGATAAACCTTCTTCTTCAACTGTTATTTTAAACACATGGCAGGCTCCTTCTTACAACCAGGCCGTGGTCTGCACTAAAGGAAATAGTAACAGTGAAGGGTAATCAGAGGTTTGGAACAGCTCTTACATAAGATATTAAATAACAAGGACTTATCCCCTTAAAAAAAAAAAAAAAAAAAGAATTAATATGATAGTAGTCTATGTAGGCTGCTATAGTTTTATGTTACCAAAAAGACCCCCATATTTTTGTTACCCAAAAAAAGCGGCTAATAACTATCCATTAACTATCCATTGTTTCTCACAATGCAAAAAACTAGAGGTTCAATAAATGTGCAAAAACAAATGAAAGAAAATAACTCTTTGCAGAACAAGTCACCAAGCTGGGTGGTGTGCAGGCCAAAACTATACACAAATCCTGGAGATTAGTGTAATGCATTCTGGAAGGACACATTCATCAGCTCTTAACAACAACAGTACAAGCGCTCCCACCCTAGAGTAGTTTCAAGGAACCAGTACAGAGATGGCCTTGATGCAAAGAGCCATGAGTCTGGCCTGCGGGCTGCAGGCTGACTTCAGCTGGAGTTTGTGGACATTTGTGCCTCTCTGCAGTCAAGCTCTAGGAACTGACTTTAGAGATGGGAACTCTGGATCTGTTTTCAAACCTCAAAAGTAACCCATGGAAATTAGTTGGGGCTATGATTTCTACCTCCAGGAAAAGGTAAAGAAATTGTTTCTGAAACTGGTGAGAGACTTCAGAGACAGGGTTTGAATTTAACATGCACAGCAAGCACACCTGGTTACACTACACATTGGCTGAGAGATGGAAGAGCAAAACACATATGCATATCTCCTGATGGTACTTGGGCATGGACTAGCTTTTCTTCTTCTAAATGCTCTAGGAAACGTTTGTCACTGACGGGCTTTTGAAAGCCAGCCAGGAGGTCACAGCTTCTCTGGCCTTCCAGGTGTCTGTTCACACCACAAAAAAATTACTGGGTGTCTACTCCTGTTGTGAGAAAGTGAAGCGCTCTTGAAACTCGACAACTTTGAATATCCTGACTTGGGCCAAAATGAGACAACTAGACTTGAAACACGTAAATATCCACACAGAAACATGCAAATATAATGAGGAGTACAACAGAGATAAATTTAACTCTGATTCCTTATTTTTCTTTCTTATATTTTTCCTACATTTCTGAGTTCAATTACATGGTTATCCAGGAAACCAACTTAGATTATACTCCTAGAGATACATGAAGTAATGAGAAATGTCATCACTCTCATGATGCCTTTCAGCAGGAGTTTAAATCTTTCTCTCCCAATCTAAGGAATGCAGAGCTGCTCAGAGGAATTCAGACCATTACAAATGAGCATCCTAGAAAACACCACTACTGGAATGAGAGCCACCTAAATTATTACCAACGATACGGACACTTTCCCTATAACACATGAGCAGGAAGGGAAAGGGCAATTATAGATGTTAGGAATTTATTTTGTCTAGACCCTCAGCAGGACCTTTAACATTTTCTTTACGAAAACTGGGATTAAAAAAAAAAAAAAGAAAAGAAAATACCAGCCTTGGACACACTTTTAACAAACTTTGATACTAGAGTTTTACTAGCTATATTACCCAGGTCTTTCAAAATAACCTTCAATAGCTTCATTGGTTTCTATGAGACCCCCAAATCTACAGTCTCTTGCTACAGTCAGTCACATACTGTGATAACAGGTGGAATGGGGAACATTTATGCAGCTCTGAGACAAGGAAAGGAGAATGTAGTGATGGAAAAGATGTAAAACCTGCTGGCTGTGCCAAGATATGCCATTTCTCTTTAGATGGTTCAGAGGAAAAGGTACAGTGGCCTTGCCATGTGCACATATGCATGGATGAGCATGAATTTCTAGGTTTAGTTCCACTGCTCATGAGAAGCAACTTGAAACTTTAAAATCAAACCTTAACATCCTAAAACTACAACTGAGTTGCTTCACAAGAGGGTGGAGCTGCCACATGTAGCTGAGGCTGGTCAAATGCTGTGAGAGCTCACAAAAGTCTATGTGTTTTTTATTTTCTTTTTGAATCATTTTTCATTCCTCTTGGGCGTTAAGGGCTGGCTAATGTAGAAGGATCACTGCGGGAAGCAGAAGATCTTAAGAACAAAGCTGAAAAGGGGTTTTTAAACCACCCTTGTTGAATCAGCTAGATCAGACCAACTTCCATTTTTTCCACATCCTTGCTTGTCTCCCCACACACCAGGGAAGACCTGTGTTATTTTACAGATTGACTTAAATGGAAAACAGAAGAATAGGAGGCCCATGTCTAGGCCTCGGCAAGGAACCAACCTGGAATACTCACAATAAAATTGACAGGCTTGATGGCTGAATGGATTTAAGCAACAGCTGGAATCTGATGAGTCTAAAATCACTTCCTGTGAGAAAGCTGATTGGGGGAATAAATCTTTCATGGATTACATTCAATTAAGAGCTTTCATATCATTGAGAGGCAGTTAGAAATCCATGCACAATATATGCTACAAATAACTGGGTGCCAGGTTTACCCACCGAGGCTGAAAGCACAGACTTCTGGAGCTACTCTGCCAGGCTGGGTATCGGCCAGTGGCGATTAACGTGAAAAAATAACCACCACTTTTGGAACTAGGCTAAACTCTAAACATCCCTCCAAGGGGATCCTCTTGTGATAACAAAGCACATGGCTCCTTTATACTCATTACTTCTGATATGCAGGAGATGGACTGATTTCTAAAAGCCACCACTCAACAAGAAAGGCAGCAAATTTTTACGCTGGCTACTTTTAGCCACACAGCAGAAAGCGGCAGAGCCGAGCCTGCCGCGCACACAAAGGTTTTCATTCCATGGGCTCCCAGGGTGCAGAAGCTGTGGTGCTCTTAGCAAATCTGAAATAGCTTTCATGGTTGGAGATCAAGTCTCCGCAGTGAAACTTCATGAAACGGGAAAGGCAGAGAGGCAGGTCCTGAACTCCTGGAGCAAAACAAGCTGACAACTGCCTGGAAAGATAGCACATCTCTTAGGAAAAGCATTTAAATGCGACTGATTTTATGGTGCTAATATTTGAGATTAAGCAATGACTAAATCTAGGGTTCTTAGAATATCTGAACAAGAAAAAAGGCAATTGTGGGTGTATTTTTATAAATGGGCTTACATACACCTGCTTTTTTGACACCAGATGCCTATAAAGTGACAGACTGAAATGTGGCCCTCCTGTTTTTGTTTGGTTTTTCTTTTTTACAAAAAACAGAAGTAAAAGGAAGATCATGTAAACATGACTGTGAGGAGAAAATCATAACAGCTCTTCTGGCCTTTCTAGCAATGAATAAGCAGCCTTCCTCAAACCAGCCCAAACCTACATCTTTCATTCTCATTTTTCATCAGAGGAAAGTTTTAAGAGGGACCAATTTCTTGCAGAAATTTCCCATTAAAAGTATGTCACAGCAGTAATTAAGACATGACAGAAGAAGATTACGATGTGGGTTCTGGATTTATATGACAGTGCCGGAGCTGAGAGCCCACACAATTCCCTCTCGCAAGGCTACTTGGGCTTGGATTCTCAGAAGATCCGGTGTAGGTTAAGCAAACAAAGCCCATTGTTTGCTTTTCTTTAGGGAAATTGGTTGCTTCATTTTGTCCTATGCTTTTGGAAATCCCAGCCTTGGGGAGAGGAGCAAAGGAAACATTTTCCCTCATTCCAGAGCTGTGACAATGACAGGACTGGCCTCAAATGCCTGGCTGCATCAGAGCTGCTCAGGCGTGGTGCTCCCTGTGGGGCAGCGGGACACCCTCCTGCTCCCTTTGTGGATGCTCCATGGAGGAAGGGGCTCACGTGGTGCAGGAGCACCCAGCTGGCTTGCACTGTGCCTTTGTGGGCACCTTTCCTCTCCTGCTGGGAGCATGCACCTCTCCGACTGCTACAGCTGTCAATCAGAAAGGAAAACAGAATAGCAGAAGCCCATCTCTTCCTGATATGTAGCCATTTGGTGGTGGGAGAGGCTGCTCCCTGTGAAACTCTGGCCAAGCTGCAAATTCAGTGCAGATCTTCAGCTGTCAGCTGGCCATTTCACAAACAATTACCTTAAACACTTGACCCATGCCATGTCCCAAGTATCCATCAAGCAGTGGCTGCCGTCTGAGACCAGTCCTGCAGTACGGACAAGAGCTTGACTTCCCTTTTGACAGTTACTACATCAGATACGCTCGGCTTCGTTTCTCATTATAGTGGCGGCTTTCTGAGGGCGGATAGGGTTGTGCTTTTCTGTCTGCCTTATAAAATCAACCTGTGATTCAAAAATTAAGCTGTGCTCTTTTGGTGTTTTTTCACTCCTGGTAGTAAAAAATCTGTGTGTCAGGTTTTCTTGACCATTACCCTGATGATGCTAGCTGAGGTGGGAAGTCATCTAGTCATTCTCCAACCACACTGACAGGGACAAGATACATCTGGGTCAACACAGGAAGCATACACAGCACGCAGAGTCTCTTTGTTAAACAAGAAGGTGCCATTTCTAAATAACCACTTTCTTAACTACAATCTTATTGTAAGCAGAGGTCACTGGCCTCTATCCTCCAAGGAATAAGAGTACTGTGATAAAATCAGCACAAGGAAGGACACAGGATTAGAAACAGGGGGCAGGGAGCAAGGATTTAGCAAGCTGAGAGGGTGTCCCTAAATCTCAGAAAATGCTCGCTTTCCCCAAACAAAACTCTACCATTCAGGTCTTGAAATCTGAGACTCACAATAGGAACACGAGCTCTGTCAAACCAGCCGGGTTTTCTGCAACTCTGACAAGGAATTCGGCGCAACAGCTCGTGAAAACAGGTGGTGAGTGTCCAGTTCAGACTTGGAAGCAGTGGACTACTGTAAAATTCCCATCTTCCCACCCCTTGATTTAAGAATTTCCATGTCAAAAGAAAATGGTCAGCTCAGCAAACAGACCAAAATATGTTGTAAAAGCCTTGTCTTTTTAATTACAATAGCTGTGAAATACACAACGCACCCTTAAGATTTCACTGTCCTGGTAATAGAAGAGAACTGAAATATTTGCCATTATTTTGTCAAAGTATCAGGCCTGCAGCTTACAGGAATATTTTATGAATGGCAAACCAGAAAGGCTTGCTTTTTGATTCTTGGGTCACATTCACAGCAATGCAACAGTAAAGATAAGCCCCTGTCTCTTTCAAAGAATTTATTTGCTTCATTAAAAGCCAAGCCCTCTTTCTCTTGCCAGCTGAAATAGCTGCCTTTGTATCCTTAAGTGAAATCATTAAAAAACATGTCAGATTGAGAGAGATGTGTTTTTCCCAGGTATTCCTGAAAGCCATTGAGTACTACAAGTCAGTGCTATGAAATTATGCTGCACCACTCCAAGCATTTGTTTCTCTTCCCAAACAGAGCATCATTGTTCTTATTTAAAGAAATAATCCTCACAAAGCTGAAATAATTATTCAGCCCAAACAGCCCATAACAAGTGAAACAGTCTTTAGACAGCTGTCATGGCTCAGTCTTCCGGAAGCCTTGATTTTAATGAAACTCATTAAGGAAAGAAATTAACAGAAATTAACAGGAAAATATCATAATTTGTCTTGTTTCAGAAAGCTTGAATGGAGACAAAAGGCTCTTTAACATGACATGTAATGTGACCAGTCAAAACTCCCTGTGTCGCTGAGTCTTATACGCTAAGTCCGAAGTTGCTTATGTTGCAGCTCCACAGTTTGGTGCAGTGAAATGAAAACGTTAAATGAGAATACCCTGTCTTTGGGTGCTAAGGAGCCTGTCTCCTAGCATCTGTACACTGTGTGCTTGTACAAGCATGCGGGAATGTTCAAGGTAATGAATATGCTACCTGTAAATATCCCAGTGCAATGAAAGATGAAGGGTAATAAACTCTCTGGAGAAAGGAACCATCTTATAGATAGTTCATGACAACTGTTTCTTTCTGCAGCCCTCTTCAACGGAGGGGAAAAAAAACCCACTTATCTTTTCAGATACATATTAGGTATCTACGTTACCTCTGATGTCCTGTTCAGAAGCACAAAAAGGAACATTTCACTGTGGTTTTTAATCTGAGTGGAATTGACAGAGGAGCATGCGGTGCTGTAAGCAGCTCAGAAAGGCAGAGATAATAACATTGACATATCTTGGTTTAGTGTCCTCAGCCTCTCCTCTGGCACTTGCTGGCTCGCTCTCCCTTGACCGAGCCTGCTACACCGCTGCCTCATCCCAGCAGAGAGCCACACACCCCCACCCGCAACGTGGGACAGGCATCTGCTCAATTAGAATGGCTGGGCTAAAATCCTGCCCTTCTGAAACCAACTGAGTTTTACCTTTGAATTTCAAAGGGGCCAGGATTTAGACCCCAGAGAGTTGTGAAAAGGAAAGGAACAGAGCACGTGCTCAGAGGGAAGCAGAGAGGACAGCTGGAGAGCAAAAGGGGCATGGAAATCCACAGACCACATCTATAAACTAAAATTTTCCCTGGAGTCACTCTTTGCTCCTTACAGGGTGTTATGGGTTTGTGTGGCGCGGTTTTCTTTGGTGGCGGGGGAGGGAGGCTGCAGAGGCGGCTCTTTTAAGAAGTTGCTTGGAAGAATTCGCCGCCCCCAAATGTCGGACGCGCGCGCCAAAATGTCGGACC